>DWLR01000655.1:0-23276 GCA_018246295.1 Papilio alexanor hazarajatica | reverse complement strand
TAAACGATTATGCCGATCATAAAAGTGTAAGTATGCTATTAAATGTTTTTCGTTGTACAACGAATTATATTAAGGTAAAGAATGCTTAGCAACGGGTTGCTTATACACGATGGGAGCTAATTGGCGTCGCATCCGGCGGAGGTTGCGCCGGTGTTGATGGCGCGAGCTTTTTGCCAAAGCTTCAGCGCATGAAAGCCCGCCTTCGTAATCACGCTAAATATATTGCTACTGAGTCGCGAGGGCTGGCCGCAGCTTAATTGTTTGCCATTCTAATATTCCACAACTAGAACATGATGTCATGATATTTAGTTTCGTTACCAGATGAGCTTTATAGTAATCCTTTTTATTTTTATGTTTGTTTATGCTAAGCTAATATAAAAATTTTATGTGACATTGTGTCTCATCCATACGCGCTACATCTGATGCATTAACGACTCTTACAACATGAGATACTTAATCTTGTTGTTGACGAAAATGTAAATATATTTTTTAATGACACAATATCACAACTCAATTGTACAAAATATGAGATGAATGAGGCAATCGCGCAGCTACTGTAAAGCTGAAATATAAGACATGCACAAAATAAATTGATAAACATATAGATAGTGTAGGAAATATATGTAGGTACACTAGCATCATAATTACCGTTGTTACCGGTACCGGCCGTTGCAGTGCTGGTACGGACTAATGGCCGTTCACGCTTATCGATCAGAGCTGGCTGGTAATAAAACGCATCGGTGGTCGTAAACCCCCGCTCCGAGCTTGGCTACCGGCTCCGGCGCCCGCGCATCAAAGCGACGCACCGACAAAGACACCGCGCTGTCAACACGGTCGCGGCCCGCGAGTGAAGGGCGCCCCCGGCATCAAATTATGAATGATGAGAGCTATCGACAATTGAATATTAAACGCAGCATTTGCATAAAAATCACATCGCATCCAGATAATGTGATACGCGAATTAAACGGTACATCGAGCTTTCGAGACGGAACCACGAAATATTAACCGGTGTTTTATAATTCGAAATTAAACGAAATCTGTCCAATGTATGAAGGCAAAACTGGTTCGTATAATATGTAAATGCGTGCTGGTGTAAAGTTTTTTTTTACCTCTATTTCATGTAGGCTTCCTAAAACCGCCTAGATAAATCAAAGTTGATATCACGGTAGACAATATTTATTACCACTGTTACAGAGTAATTTAAATTCGAAGCTATAAGTACATTACACAATAACTTACAATATAAATAAACTAATAAATTAGCGAATAAACTAGACATTGACCACGATCCCATCCCATGGTAAGTGGTGATACGGTCGAAAAATGTTACACACTAGTTTAGGAACAGCCTATTCACTCTTTTCTTCAAGGTACCGACGTCATAAATGGATGGAAAAAAATTCTTTAATATTCCCTAAGCCACAGACGCATTCATCAATTCTTGACTTCACATCTTCCAAGGTTGATAGAGTTGGTAGAGTTCTGCTTTCAAGTACATATTCTGTATGGTAGGATTTGAAAAATTTATTGGTACACAATAGTAAAAATGCGATAACATAAGTCAAATACAAAATTTTCGCAAAACAGCGAAAATTTGAATCGCTTTATGTTTACCATTTGGTGGCGGTGTCGCCAAAGCGATCCTAATCCGGCTGGAACGAACCCAAAAACTGTGGGCGTCTTAAGACGAGAGTTGCCGTTTTAATTGGCCGTATTAGAACAGAGCCCCTTATTAATAGGTTGATTACTTGCGGACCCGCAGCGGCGCAAGGCGGCTCCGTGCGGCCGGCGGCGGTGCACGTCTTGCGAGGCGACATTAAGAAAAGCTGTGCTGCAAAACGTTTGCCAGTACGACTAATCCACCAATAAAGAACTTCAAAGAAACCAGCCACGGTGTATTATCCGCTTATCGACTTTTATAAATGCTCATCGAGCGTTTTGATTGTTATTCGTGCCGTTTATTTCGTATTAAGAAGTACTTTAGCGCGTTCGAAGTTGATAGCGGATGGAAATATCAATATCGTCCGAAAATAGCGGCGCTATCTGAGCTGTGGGCATAAATCTGCGAGGTGTCGGTAGTATCGCGCGTGTCTTCTCCGGACGATGGTTTGTATCATTCGCGAAGCAACGCACAAAGTATTTGAAGTACTTACGCGGCTACATATCGACGAAAATAAAATGAGTGAATGGAAAATTAAACGTTTCACTTTGTTACGTTTGTGATTTACAAAATGTACGGTGTACAGCGAAATAATAACAATTAATAAATTCAGCAGAGGTGGAGTTAGCAACTCCGATTCGTTGTCTATAAAGTTTATTAAAAACATTAAAGCACATATTATGTACATATGTTTTCTAACTTGTTACAATAACCCTCCCTAGCTACTACCTGTGAGGTACCAACCATGCAACGCATGTGGTAACTACGTGGCTCTAAGATAGTTTTGATGGTAATTTTATGGCATATCCGGATCCAAAAGACGTACCACCACACCACCTCAGTCTATGATCGTCCACTGATGGACATAGGCCTCCCCTATTGATCGCATCATTGGGGGAAATGTGCCATAATCGCCACGCTTGGCAGGCGGGTTGGCGATCGCAGTTATTTCCATCGTACTAAGAAAAGGACGCTGCCCGTCCTCCGGTGGTCTTTACATCCAGACTCAAGACAAACAAATGTTTCTTCTATGTGGGAGTCGAACCCACGACCTGCGGCGTGAAAGCAAGTATATTACCACTGCGCCAAACGTTCAGTCAAGAAGTCAGAAGAAGTGTAGATAACAACTTATTTAGGAAACCTAAAAATTTATTTTAATACGTTCAAGCCTCGTGCGTTAGCATGATATATGATGCATTAGTCTTAACTGTATCCTCATTGATTTGCTATCCTTACCGCAGCCGATAAGGCGCGGGCGCCCGAGTCGGCGCTGTAAGTGCTGGTCGCAATTAAGATTGCGCCGAAGACACTCGCTGAAGTGTTTTCTAATTACGTCCACCATCAATCACCGCGCGGCCAGAACACCGCCAATCAAGTAATTGCATCGCGTGCATCAGCTTTTCGGCCCTCGATAATAATAGGCATTTTATTGCCCGTAATGTAGTCTCTAGGGCCACCCGGTTAATGCTCCCCGTTCAGGTCGCGGCCGCTTTTAAAACGGATTAATACATTCAAGAAGCCGGGACGTGAGGCTCTCATGTCCACGCGATCCTCGCCACTCGCCCGCCTCCATTTGGGTGTTTAATCTATTAAAAGGCTAATTGTTTATCCATAGCATTTTTATTATGTAGATTTTACTCGTATATTCCTTTCATCGAACAATCAAAATTATAGAAATTAAATCGGCTTGATCTTATCAAAATATATTTTAAACTTACGTACAAATTTGGTTGAGTTGTTTTTAATTCGCCTAGGCGTAAATGAGTTAGGAGACATACAACATCGGCGAGACTCACGAGTAGGAAAACTATTATACAGCAGGTTATCATACTACGGGCCTATATAGGGATTTCTTATTATTCTCAGAAACTACGAAGTCATAGGCCCTATTATTTCCGAATTTCTACATCACCGGTACCCATTTATTTTAAATTGTCATACATTCATGTGGTTTACCAGCATTTGTATTTTAAATTAGAAGCTTCATCGGTACCAAAGACCAAATATAATATTACAAAACCTAGTTATTTTTTTCCTCCTCGTAGCATAAGAAACAGATGTTAAAGAGCAAAATCAAATTTTGAACAACGATAAGTTATGACAGTTAATTTCATAAATTATAAATTACAGTCTTAAAAAATAGATTTTAGCACAATGATTTAAATACCATAAAATATTGGTCATCCAAATTCACAGCGTAAAGATCGCAGCCTGATACCTCTTTCGAGGACGCACAAATAGTAGGTAGATTTCAGTTCGTTCCGCATGACCCTACGAAATAGACAATGGTAATCGGACAGGTGGGTTGACACGGGCAGGCTTGAATCCTGATCTCGGCGTCAGGGCTCGGGATGAGGATGTGTTACATACGCCGCGGGATTTAGACGCTGATATGTTTTCTAAATTAAACAAGGAAAGGATCAACGTATATTTAAGTTATTAAATATACGACAGTCGTCATCGAAGAAGTGGGGTATTTATTATATAAAATCGTAGACTAAAATTTGCGATCGAGTAAAGTTATTTCGTAATAAATGCCTTAATTTTTTAATTTCATGTAACTTTATATTTATATAAGTATTTTCTATTTAAATGTCACCTATGTCCTAATGTACTTATTCTCTGGCTTTTTAAATGTTAAGTCACAGCACAAGACATCGATGCCTCCCACAATTTTGCCATTTCGACATTTATTGTGTTCACACATGTTGATGCGAATTGCTAAATAAGAAGTTTAAATTCAACGATTCTGTGATATTTAATATATTTAAAGAACTGAGAATCATGGGATTGTCGCCAAACGCGACTATTAAATTTGTAAACAAACTAAAAACACGCTAATTCACTCAGATTCATTATCAGCTCATTAGTTTCATTAAAACTCAGATCAGACAAATCGGTGCGTTATTATTCGACTAAACGTGGCACGGAGCGGTCCTATCTATAACAAAGTAAACTACGGGCATTGTAAAGTTACGCGCCCCGAAGTGGCCGGAGGTATCTGTGATCGGAACCGTTGGAGGCCAGATCAGCTATCAGCGTGCGATGTGTTCGTTAATCATGATTGGCCGATGATCGTTTGCGATGCGACGTCAGATTAGAACGCTTCCAACCTTTTTGTTTGTAATTTGTAATCGCCGCTGAGATACCTGAATGACTTGCGTAACGATTACAGTTTCCATAATCCATTGGGATAATTCTAGATATGTAAAATTTTAAAGTACTTACAAAACATTTGTACAAAATTAAAACTAAATTAAATCAAAATTACGACTTGAGATAGATGACTGCACAGATATTCTATATAAAAGTCTACATATTGTAAATGAATCACGATGGTATGTCTTTTGTTTGTGATTTTAAGCTTTAATATGATTATAAAGTATGTGATATATCGAAATATATTCTAAACACTTGGTTAAAATTTAGTATTTAAAACAAACCAGTGAATTAAATCTGTAATCAAAATCAATTAATGAACTAAGGCTTAATTAAAACTATTAAAATATGTACTAAATGAAATGTACAAATAAATATTATTTATTATGGTTTGTCATCACTGTATGATTTTATCAGAACTTGTATTTTGTAAAAGTGATATAGTAATGTATTTGCATTATATTTTCGTTTATGGTTACCCTATTTATTGTCTGTGGGCGGCAGAACCACTGTGAATGTCTAAGCTGTGCTCTACTACAAGTCGCATGATTATCAATTATCATTTTTGTAGTGTTCCGTTGGGCCGTGAAAAATGTGCTTTCGTTGAGTGAACATTAACGAGAAATAACTAACTGATCGATTATAATGCTAGCGATGAAATGGGCAAAGATAAAGTTTATTTAAACATTAACAAATGTAAACAAGAGCGTGAAAATTTTCAAGGTTAATTTTGTAATTAATTTAAAAATAAAGACAGGTATAAAATCGTCAACTACTAGGTAGAGGTATTTAGGGTTCACATTAGAGTGATAAAAAATAAGTGCAAAAAGTTACGTGAATAAAAAGTGAGGATCTTGGATCACAGATATTTCAAATTTAAATAACAACATGAACGATTTATTCTCATATTTTATAAGTAACGAAATGTTTACCTATATAGGTATAATCTAAACAATACTCCTGGATGTTACAATTAAGGAATAGTGTAAAAGTTTTATTTGTACACACGAGGTATCACTAACAAACATCCCGGGGGCTAGTGAGAGATTGCCAGGATAGCGCCAAAGCCGCAATTACTGGCGGCTTTGCGTCCCAATGCTGCTGAGAGCGCTCCGACTTCTGTTTCTAATCGCCACGGTCATTCCACTACACCTATAATCCACGATACGTGTCTCGATTTCAAAGTGTACATATCTAATATAATTGTTTTAATTATAATTATTTCAATGTTTCAGCATTTAGACATCCAAAAATACAATCATGTTTGCAATTTCTTTTTGTGGTAGAAAATTATTTGTAATTTTTCGAAATTAAGAAATTCCGCTTATATTAAAAGAACGCCTACTCTTTTGGTATTACCGTATCCCTATTAGTTTGCTATCACTAGTCTATATCACTATTGCAAAATCGTAAGGATGTTCCCGTCGAGGGGGCTAATCTTGAATCGTTGACTAATCTTGAAATAAGGTCAAATTCATATTTTACTAAATGTATTCTGAAGAGGAGCTAATATGTATGCTTCTGGAAGCGAGCCTATTTAAACGTACTGCAACTTTTTAAATAAACAAGATTGAGCTAAATGGAATTCTCAGTTGTCTGGTTACAGTTCTACGTCAGGTGAAAGTTTCTTTTATTTATATTTCATAAAATAAAAAAAAAATCGTAGATCAGTATGTTAAAATGATGTTGATATTCCTGAGTCATAGGTACCGGTCGGTGTCAGTCAAAGGCAGGCTGCAAAAGAAACACCAAGTATCAATAATCGGATAAACTGCGGTAATCCGTCACCCGCGACACCATACCCCATGACGTACCTACACACAAAAGAACGAAATGCCGCAGCCAATACAATAATATCCTATTGACTTGCACACATTTGTCGTATTCCATTCAAATAGGAATATTTTTGATGCAATTACCGTGGTGTAATCGCTTTGGTCATCGTTAAAATGTGAACAAATCGAACCGAACCCTAACAGTCTTATTACAAAAAATATATTTAGTCCCGGTCTAAACCAGGTCTAAATAGTCTATGGTTTTTACGCTACTAAAGTTAGTACTAGACCTAAAATGTATGCTTATTACAAATCGACCACTATTCAAGGATCAATTAGGCTCAGGTTAATCCGCATCTCAAATCTATCCACAGATAAAATCGAATATTAGCAATTCTAAATACACTTTAAATGCGTTAATAATTATTTAATAGTACAGAAAATTACAAAACATCATTATTTGTTCACGTTCTAATCTATTGAATAAGCAAAAATTATTATTTTGAGGTATGTAAATTTTTTAAATAAACAGTATATACCTAAGACGTATGAGGCCAAAATATGTATGTCAATGGAATTCCCAAGCAATTTAAAATGTCATCGTTGATTTTGAAATTTTTGTTTCTGTGAGTGTTTTGCTGTTTGTGTATAATTTTTACATTGCCGCGTTTACGTGAAAGTCGACGCGGTTAAAATAAATGTTTAGATTTCATTATGGTATTAATTTCATTTTACTTTGCTCTAATGCTCCTTTGGTGTTTGCCCTTGCCGATCTGTAAAGAATATCTACGAAAATTTATGACAACCAAAGTTAGCCCAGAGTTAAATTAGAGGTCTCTGTGATTTAAATTTAGTACCTAGCATAGATAATACACGGGTTAAAAAAGTCTCTTTTGTAATAACGTTTCTGTAGGTTCAAGGGTTGAGCTTTCTACTATCTTCAGTATTCCAAACTTAAACCTTGTTTTGGAATACCGTAAATGTCATTACCTACCATTCTATGTATTATTAGATACATCTACTACCATGTTATTAGACACCTCTAAAAATTGCTCTTTACTGATGCATATTTTGGGTTTAAGACGCGGACTTGTGCTTTTTCAAAGTATGACGACTTAATGGTATTTTAAAGTATAAGTTGTATATTGAATGAAATTAAGATTGACATAATTTGAATAGCAGGTTTGAACTTCCCCAATAGACAAGCCAATATCTTAGGTAATTTCGCGGGATGACTTACAAACAGTTCTCAAGGCGATCGCTCATTTTTTGATAGGTGTCTGGAAGGTTTTACCTGCTGTCGAACAGTATTTCTAGAAGACTACATATTTTGTTAGTATTTTTTGTAGTTATGTATGGCACAAAAAATGACAAAAACGAGTTCTTAAAATCCATAGGACTTGTCCGAGATTGCCACTTGAGTTGTATTCCTATCAAGTGTAGTTTCTGTTTGAATACTAGACGTAAATTTTAAACTAGACAATAACCTTATATTTTATGTGTGTGCGTGTGTATATGCGTGTGTGTCTGTGTGTGTGAGTTGTGTCCTAAAATTAATTTAATTTATACCTACATGTTACTGGCCGCGAATTTTAGTAGGTCGTTACATTTCTTCCATCAAAGAAATAGCTAAAATTTTTAAACGCTTAGTTGATTTTTATATTTCCACGCTTTACACCATTCATAACAACATCGGCATTGTCTGGGAATCAGTTTATGAAATATAAAAGGACCAACTTTCGTTTTGACGCGAGATGCGTTGTTGTCAGTTACGCATAATTCTTCATTGAAAGCATCTGTCACTCAACTGTCATAACATTGTTCAATTCGGCAAATTTCGCGCCTTATTTCGCCGAGAAATTGTTAATTTTTAATGTGACCACATCAATGTCGACTGAATTAATATTATTTTGCATATGTGGCTTTTTTGTACACAATATTATTGCCTGCTTTATAAAAAATTACCAGTTTTGCTTTTGGTTCCAACCAATTTATAATATATTATGTATTAATATTGTATTTAGAGTTATTCGCTTAAAAATATTATATTATATGTATACATAAGTTTGTTAACATCAACAATAAAAATAAAATAAATGACTAATATGTATGTATGACGCTACAGATCTATTCAATACAAATTATTTTCAATATTTAACTACGAATTACCATGTTTATAAAAATGTCGATAATTTAACAAACGAGAATTATGTCAGTTTTGTTCCATTGGTAAAAAAATATCCATCATTCGGCGTACCATGCTAGCGTGTCAATAAAGTCTTTAAGTAAACTAAAATTTAAATATATCTAACACATCACTTAATCTTATTAATAAATACCTTACGTAATCCATGTCGTAGTACATCCACAGATAATAAAAATTACATCGGGTCCAGAGACACTGGCTGAAAATTATGCTTAATGGCTACTGACAAAATTAAAAAAAAAAAACAACAACAACAACAAAAGCCACAGCCGTGTAGCATTGGAGTTGCAGTATACATTGCGGCTGCACGCACGCACTGTGTCGGCGGCGAGCAAATTATAGACAAATCTCGATGAGGTATTATTTTTTCAACGCGCCCGGGTGAGAAATGCGTGATTGGGGGCCGGCGGTAGATTACAGGCCGCCGTGACACGCCACCGGCCGCGCTCTCACTCAAAGTTACAACACTCTTTTAAGCAATAATAAAAAAACGTTAGCGACTAATTATTACCACCCAAATAGAGAAATTGTGTTTTTGGGTATGTTCCAAAACTGCATTCACAATTAGATGGTCGGTGTCACCCAGGTTAATTTTAATAGGTATTAAATAAAGATGCCCCGTTATATCTGGATAATGTAGCTTTGTAATGGTGAATGTATTATTAAAGATGGTAAAATAGTTTCCAAATTTTCCAATAACACATGTTAGTTGTTCGTTTGCAATGGAAAATTTGGTACACATTTTGGTACACTTTTCAATATTTGTACACATTTTTTTAAAATTAAACTAACATCACTAACAATCTAACATCAGACAAGATCTGAAACGTATGTGTTAATATGTTAAAGGATTTTAGACGATATATTCGGTAAAAAAAGAAAATATCTCTATACGTTGTAAAGAATCATATATTTACCTGGTCATTACTAAATTAATGCAAATTTGAGGGCAAATCAATGGCTGGAGTTTTTGCAAATTATAGTATCGGAGAGAAAGATACGTAATTGTGAATATCTTTTGAAGATTCTGACAAAATAGACGTTGGATTAATTGTCCAAATAACCTTATTTAGATGTGAGGATTATTTCAGTTTTATCAAGGTTTATTATTGAAGATACAAATTTAGTATTTTCATTCTATATTGTATTAAATAACTATTTTTCAACTTTATTACTTTGTTTTAGGAAAAAAAAGTTGGGCATGGTTATTTTCTAAGTGACATGCGAAAAATACAGAATTTATATTAAAAAAGAAATACTAATATTTTATATAACCTACGCGTAGATATGCGAAGTAAATGGAGATGTCAAATAATTAAAGATAAATATCATCAGATACATACGAAGGCACATATACGGCTTGCCATCTCTACAAAATTCCGTGATCCAAAAGCGAAACATCGCTAACAAATTAATATGATGTTAATATGTGTGTTTGGAGTCGGCCGCGCGACCGGCGTTGATCAGTGATCACAGGGCGGCAGCTAATGGCCGCCTCGGAACACCCTATACTCAACTTAATGCTCTCGCAATTTTACTCCGAAAATAATGAACGCAATAAAAAAACAAACGTTTTCGGCGCATTCTTAAATAAGATCTGGCGACGATTCGCCGATTCGCGAGGCATCGTATTGATCCCTCCGTATGATCCAATCTCGTTGTTGATATGATTTGCACCTATTAACTTTTAAATTACGTATCGACGTAAATTGATTCAATTTTAATCATTTGATGGCCTTGCGAGACGATCAGGTTACCTGGGTAGTAACCCGTCTGATGTCAGGTCATACTTACAGTTTTCTTTTTTTAATTTAAAGTCTTGAACGTAAAATTACAAGTTTTAACTGACTGACCATTTGCAGTAATGTCTAGATCGTTATAATCAATGCCTTGACAGAGAATGCTTGTGAATCTTAACTGTTCTTCATCATTATGGCCAAAGTGAACATTTTGGAAGCACTGGAATCGTGTGATTGGAAATACATTATCTATTTTAAATTCATGAATGATGATCAAACGTAAGATATTAGTCTATTTACATATATCAAACTAAGTAATGGATATGTAGAGTTAAGGAAATCTCAACTTATCAGCTTAATTCTCTAGAAGCAATAAAAAAACAACAATAATTCACGCAACCGTATAAAAATAAGAAATCCCAATCGTATATTCTATCAGAGTATCAATACAAATACAATAAAAAGAAGGAACGCTGCCACAGCGAAACCAAAACAGACGGATTTAAGTAAAGGCGGGCGGGGGTGACAGCATTGCGCGATGTGTTGGGTGCGGGGCACGGGGTCGGAGGGGTGCAGGGGGTTAGATAGCGCGGCCCGAGCGCCCGAGCGCCCATCTGATAGCAACTACTACGACGACAATTCGCAACCTCCCGCTTCACTGGTACAAAACGAACAGAAGTGTAACCGCTCTCTGTATACACACTTGATCCGATTGCTTAAAATTTGTCCAAACAAAAAAGATTTTTATAGTAGAAGGCGGCTAACGTGGAAGCAGCTAATCAGATGTGATATCTGGTACTGCTTAACATCTATAACAAAAGAGTTAAGGGTTAAGTTAAGGAGTTGAGTTGTCTACCTTTGTGTAGAATATAGTAATTAGGAAAAGGAGAGAAAGGGATGGAACCCTTAGTCGTAGCATGTTTCTCTGACTGAAAAGTTGAGTCGACCATCAAAACAACTATGTACTTGTGAATATATTTCAGATTTAAAGTTAAATTGTACCTGCAGTTTTTTGGAGATAATTAATGAAACCTATAACAGGTCTTAACCCTCTAGACCTTGCTAGATCTAAAAAAATAACACAAAAATCATACTATTAAATAAAACAGAGTGTCATCTAATTATTAAAATGGCGTATCCCTAATAAATTGTACTTGTAGTTTTTTGAAGAGGATTAAGAGAAGATCATAAGAAATAGTGATTTGTTTCTCTTTCTGTCATTCAAAAACTATAACAGATCTTGATCCTTAGCCTTGCTAGATCTCAAACACAACGTAAAAAAATATAATACTACTAAGTAACAGTGTATCATCTAGTTATTTAAATGAACTAAGCTTAATAACCAAGCATACAGTGTGTTTCGAATTTACTAAAATGAAGTAACAAACCGACACCAAAAGTGCGTTAGACAACTTTGTATAACGACAACATCAAACAATAATTTAGAGAAATGCAATTATCATTATCCAGATAGAAGGGTCGGAGGCGATCGCGTTAACATCATAAAACGGGGGCGAAGTTGTCTGCGCGCCTCGGGGACGGCCGTCGCGGGTGAGACAGTTACATATTACGCAATAAAGAGCTGTTCTCGCGTAAGGAAGTGTGAAAATGAACAACATCAAGGGGTTATCTTGAATTACTCACTAAAAACTTATTGCCTGAGCTTGGCAGGGCTGGCGGGGTGTGCGCAGGGGTCGGGGATGGCGGATTTGCCGCGAACAGATAAGGGCGCGCTATTTGGATCGCGTCGTTCTCATCCAATTACACGGTCGAGCGAGCGCGGCGGCGCGCAGATAAAAAGCGAACTCGGTTCGCTGTCTCCGCCGGGATTGTCGCTCGCCTAACGTTTTCACCTACGGACCCCTCGGCTACAGTCATGCTGTTTTCCCTTTCGAAGTTTTACAACAACAAATTTACAATGACTACTTTAAGAACCCTATAGATAACATTTTTCTGAATACTAGCAATAGCTCTGACTTCGACAACTATTGAAACGAACCGTGTTAATAGTGTATAGCCGCGTTAATCATTTCCGACCTATCATAACCCACTTTTATGTCATACACTTCTTCGTCTCCACTTACACTTCATCTAAGCATACGTATATAAATTTAAGTGCGTTATTCAACATTAATTCAAATCAGTTTTACTCGACATTTTTCAATTTTCTATATCACTCTATTTCCTCCCTTGCGTTTCACCTATCGATCTATCCCAAAAACTTAGCCGTTAATTATATAAAATAGTAAACTCCGCAGTCATATTAATTTAGAACAGTAGCTTGACGGGTCAATAGCACCAATAAGCTATAATTGTACTTAGCAAGAAAACCTGTTTTATTATGCTTATACTATATGCAATGACTGTCGTAAAATAAAGCCACGGTTATAATTATTTCGCAGTGGCACAACATTATTATCTCCGTTACAAGATAGTAGAAACAAAATTTTGAAATGACTGCGAAAAGCAATCTAAGTCGAGGTGCTAAGGGAATTGCCAACCGCGGCCGGGAGCATACGAGCTTCCGATTCAATTAGAACGATCGTCACGGGAATCCGTCTGCACTGATGTTACCTCCTCCATTGTTGTACAGTGAGTTATTCACTCATTCGAAAATACAAGCCGTGGAGAATGGATAAAATATACAATTCATTTTCTATTTCAACTTTGATCTACAAACAGCCGGACCATAATTCTCGTCTTAGGCTTAATAGTAGTGTAACCTAATAAATAACGGCGACATTTGTTTTGGGTAGTAAGCCCCACCCTCTGTCACGCGGAACCCAATCCGACCGCGCGGCCGCCGCCGTATGTAAATAGTTTACCAAAAGTCGCCGCTCGTCCATCACGCGTTGTCACATAAATTATGCCGCGGCGAATCCGCGCCCGAATCATTGTTTGACTTTTATCTTATTACGTATCTCTCCCGATTTTGTTCGCGTCATATTTCTTCCGACTTATCGTCTTTTATCTATCGTTTTGTGGCGAGTAACGCTATCGATCACGAGATGCGACCGCGGCCGACAAATGTCTCCCCGTATGTTTTGAGTGGATTAGGCGCACCGTCCCTGCGCCCGCCGCGGTGACTGATGCACCTTCGGGCTTATTTGGAGCGCGTATCGACTTATTGTCGCTTATCAGATGATGAGTCTCCTCTTGCGTTGCGGTCATCGGGGCGCGAATGCCGCGTCGCGAGCCGTTCCAGCATGACGGATAGTCGCTCTCGAGAAACGTCTTAGAAATATTCCCCGCTAATCGCTGCAATAAATTAAGTCAGGCGTTTGACTTCTAAGAAATTGTTTTAGATTGAATATGTAAATCTCTATGCCGTGTACACTTTCCAACCCGAGGCAGAAACATTCTAAATGTCAAAAGTATATGAAATTAATTTATAAGTCTGTTAATGAATCGATAAAAAAATTATCAATAAAAAAGTTGTCAAGAAATCGAAACGGTAGTAGCGACACATGTCGCGGCCCTATCGGATGATCTAGCGAACGCAACACCCAAAACCGACACCACGGTGGCATCACCGAATCCGAGTTAAATTAATGAAAACATCCATCCATAAAGAGTTGAACGCCTCTGCGTTCTTATGAATGAAATACCAACCCGCGCGGCTTCGAATCCTTTTTTTATTATGATCATAAATTAAACGACCAATTTCCAGCCAGTGTCACAGCGGATAAAGGAATCATTTTTATAATGCCCTTGGCGCTTAACAAGGGTACAAATAATGCCCACGCATATTCACGCGCCCATAACTCTGGATTGGGCGAAGTGGCCACTGACTGCTAAACTGTTAATATAAATAATGAACTGCCTTACGAGCGGGCTACCTACGTGGTCCGTTGACTAACTGGCTTTTTGTTGGCGCTCATAATGTGGCCCGCCATTGTGCCCGAGACGTCCAGTGCCGCGCGGATTAGCAGCCGCTTCCCCTCACTCACGACGCTGATAAATCTCGATGCCTTAAAGATAACATATCACATATCAAAAAAATAATCCTTCTCTCAATAAAACTTAAAACCCAAATTCATCAAAGTTTCTTTTTTTATTTTATTGCACCTAAATGGCTGATTTACTGAAGAAATATAAATCATTATCTTAAACCTACCGTTACCTTTTTAATTGAGATAATTATTTTTAATTCTGTATGTGTGTAGTTACATCAAATTAGTAAAAAAAAACGCGGCACAAAATTTAATTGACATTATTAATTGGTAGTATTTTTATGCAATTGAAGTGTAGTTAATTTTTAAAGTAGTTTATTCCACTTCAACTTGATTTTTACGACAAAAGGTCAAACATGGTATAATATTAAGACGCCATATATTCATAACGTAAACAACAAACTCATTTGCAATATGAAGGAGAAAAATAATAAACTTTCTCACAGGTTTTAGATAGTAAATTGGGATTGTAATTTTAATGTAGGTAGTATTTTAAACGACAAATGTCTAAAATGATTAAGTTTTCCGAATTATTCGCTTTTTTTACTAATGTGTACCAATGCATTATCTGTATACTCGTATATACTTATATCTATAATTCTAATTCAATAAGCATGTCGACAACAATGATTAGTTTGGTTTGAAGTACATCCAGCCGATTATCCTAAGAAACCGATACCACTATGACAAATAAAAGTATTTAATTAATCTTAGCAAGAGTCATCAAAGATTTTATTCTGTCGATAGAGTAGCGCAATTCACTCTTTTAGACCTATCTGGTAAAATTGATTTGATGTAGCGAATCATAGTTCATTGCACTCATTTTCATTCATTACACTTCATTAATAATTTCTTTACCATAACTTGAAATGTAACAATTTAGAATATGTTAAAATAAGAACCATAATTTCATTTTAAATTTGAGAACAACGCCACCTAGTTAAAAATTCGAAAACGTTTCGAAAAAATTTAATTAACTAGGGCTTTGTGTTATTTATCATTTATAAGAAAAATATTCAAAGATACATAACAAAAGAAAAAGAAATGTAGTAAATGTAATTAAAGTAGATTCTACTTTTGCTGCTAGAAAATATTCGCGGCAATCCTCATGTACAATTCAATTTTAATAAACAAAGAAATTAACATTTACCCACTCAAATATTCAAAATGCAAAAAGATCGTAACTGTTTGGTTGATGAATAAACCTTATGATGAGACTAAAGATTTCATACAAACATTACCATCACACGCAATTTCATAGATTTATACAGACGCACACAAACACACATACAAATACACATGTAGTCATATGAGCTAATCAAGGTTTTCTCTCGGTACAGACTTTTAATATCTTTGTGTTTCTTATTGTAAATTACAATGTTTTGTAATGGTTTCCATTATCAAAATTCATGTTTTCATTCTAGTTTGATATGATACTTTATAATGTTATGGGTATTAACAGTGGGTCTTTCTCCCACAAATAAATAGTTTTACTTAGATGCAAATGTATGGGCACTCATTTAAGCCTAAGTAACCGAAATAAATGATTTTTTTGTATAGACTACAATTGGGTAAGTATTATTAATAACAACATCAAAAATTGTATTTCTAGAAATATGTATTTCCACAAACACACCATGAAATTAAATTTGACATGACCCATAATAAATTTAGACACATGTCATTCAAAACGGATTTGAAAGAATTCGTTAATTCCAAAAAGACTTTTCGACAGATTTCCAACACGCGACGTGTGTAACGCAATACAGAAGGAGCGAGAAAAGTCTAGATTGCACCCGGGCTGCCCACGCCGCAACACGAACCCGGCCGACCTGACTACCCTACAATTTATTACGCCACCTCCGTCAGCTGCCTGACTTATGCCCACTGCCGGCCTTTGCCCATTTATGTATTTACATTTCAATGTTAACCCTTTATCATTTCGTGTTAGGACTTAAACATACATGTTACGTTGTTAAAGATGATACATTAATTCTTGTTGAATGAAACTGCATTGCATTTGTTCAAGGCAAAATATCGATGTATTATGAATTTACCTCAACATACAGTTGTTACTGGGCGTTACAGTTGTTACTGGCTTAAATAATGCGCTTTTGATTAGGTCACCAATTCATGAATAGTCTTCACATGTCATCCAGCTATAGAGTCATTGCTTTACAAAAGTCTGCAATAACTTGGTTTACAGGTTTATAGGAAGAAATTTAAAAAGTAAAATAAAACACGTCATATTTACTCAAATGTTCTATAGGAAAGATTAAGGGAGAAATTAATTTATTGCTCTATTATACATTTAATATTATACATTTTAAGGTGTGGTCAAAATATTTTAGTAGATGAAGCAATACTAAACTGTAAAATTTTGTTGACATTCAATACTATCCCCGAGCTTGCCATAGCAGCTTTCATATAGTACCTGAAAGCACTACTACCAAAATTATAGAGCTGGCAACGATTTCCATTTACAGTCTATATATTATCCGAAGAGACATTATGAGCGACAGGGAATCGTAAGGCCTACCCCGTTGGACACTATAAAACGTCCGGGAAAATGATTAAGTGCTAAGTTACGAGGATTGCGGCGCGCGCGCAGCGTGGCTCCGGGCCCCATTCCCTGCGCCGGATAGCATTACCGGCCGCCGAAAACATCAAATCGACAGGCCGAGATGTTATCTCAACGAAAATGTTATAAAATTGAATATTTTCATATATGTTAAGTACATCAAACTGTTGGTGTATCCGTGGCAAACGCGCGCCCACCATCCGCTGACCATTTTTTTTACACATTTTTATTATGAATAGAGATGTTATTTAATATTGCTGTTAACGTTCCTACGAAAAAATTCTAACAGGTTTTTACTACATTTTTTTTGCTGAGTGCGTTTACCTTGTGCGAGTTTATGAGGCACTATAAATACTGAACAATAAGAAAAGCACGGACTGCGGCGCACACTATTTTATATCGCGGCCTGCGGTTACGCCGCCGTGGATACTCATAAATTTTCAAATAACTCGTTAAAATTCGGTACCGTAAATTTCAACACTTGGGTTATTTACAAAAGATGAAAATAGTCGCATCGTATTTTCTAGTGTCATTATATTAGTATTGCTAATTCGGATATTAACTTTAAGCACTTCAACACCAACAAACTTAGAAATTACATCCGCACTGCACTAATATTATAAAGAGAAAGATTTAATTGTTTGTTCCGGATAAACTCAAACACTACTGAACCGGTTATAATAATTCTTTCATCAATAGAAACACATTTTATTGAACAGTAATCTTGGCTATATTTTGAGAGAATGGTGGTAAGAATGGTACTCTGCCATCTTTGACATTGGGACTTCAAACACCTCCCTCAGTAACAAGTGTGATACGAGTGTTAATATTAAACGCAATAAAATCCGTAAAATTAATTTAATTTCAATACCTTTTTTGTCTATCAACACAAGCACAGCTGAAGCGGGGGATTAAACATGTGTAATGTATTATATTATGAGTTTCGAGTATACCTTATTTATTGCCATTGTAAAGTTTTTAGCTTGAATAAAAGTTTTAAAATGCCGTTGATTATATCCTAGGTCGCTGGTTTGTAATATTCTAGGTTTGACGCTAAAACCGCGGACAGACAGACAGAAGTAAATCTGTTTTAAGCTAAGAAAGGCTATTCGATAGTTTGGTCTCTTATTACACTATTATTTAATTCCTATTTCATTATAAATGTATTACATAATTTCACTATAAATGTAATAATTATATTTTATAATATTATAAATACAAATTGATATTGATCAGTGTACGTGGTGTATGTCAATGTAAATAAACAAAACTGTTTTCAATATTTGACCGGATATTGTTATTGCAAACATCTTAAATTAAGACTTAAGCTGTTTTTAAAGTAACAATTTATTAGGGTATTGGATGTCAGCACTCGGACCGTTCGTGGCTTCTTATATGCTTCTTATTTCAATATAAAATTAAAGTTTGTAAATATTTAGGATACAATAACACACAAAGGAAGTGTGAAAATATCTTGAATCGTGTTTTAAGTTGTATGAATGTTTGAAAATAGGTAAAAAAATCAAAGTTCGCGTTTATTACGTTGTAAAAGTCGCGCAACGAGTTACCGGCGCGCAGCATGACCGTGTGAAAAAGGAATCACAAATTGATAGAACAGTTAATTGCAGACATTTATAAGCCAGCGTCTAGCGGCCGAATCGGGTCCATAAAGCTAAATTGTAGGCGCTTCGGAGTCATTATCGCTACAGGAGATGAGGTAGTTAGCGTGCCTAATTGATTCCGGCGCCAACGTGCACAGATATTGTATCGCGTCGACTATTTTAACAGTATAAAGCGCGAATGTGTCGTGCGATTTTATTCGTGCAATGGGCTATATGAATGGGTGTGCGCGTGTCGCGGCGAATATCAATTAATAGGCAGCGGAGCGCGATGCGCTGCAAAAGTGTAAAGTGCAGTGAGGCGGGGGGCGTTATGTAAATCAACCGGCGGTCCGCCCGGTCCATAGATAGTACACACCACGCTTTTATCATACACATCGAAATACAATCACCGTCGACAACTTTTTATTCTATGCATATAATCTACTGTGTACTATGCACTCATTCATCCATAAAATAAGTCCTTGGTAGTCTGTTATAAGGCATAGTTTGTATTTTACCGTTTAACGTTTACACAAACGACTGCTCTTCATACTTTTGTTGTCGATATACTTTGCTTTCGAACAAAGATAATATGACGTGGCTACCCTTAAGGATAAATACTCTAATATTAAATTAGTGCTTATCATCTTACGATTATATTGACACTCAACATCATGAGGGACAGTGGTCAAGCTTTATCTGCACTTTACATATTAGATCACAATAGAGATAACATTGCATTTTTGATTATATTTGTCTCGATAAAAGAACACATTCATTTCATATTACTTGGCGATGATTTGTAATTGCGCCTCCATCACTTTAATATACTAGCACCATTCAATGGTTAAAATAATAAATTAAACTTTTAACATTGGTAAAGTTAAAGCATCCTTTATACCGTTAGAGAAACAAGAGTTTTCGTTCAAAAGAAAAGTAGTCTGCAAAACCTTAGTCGTAAATATAGCATCGAATATTTCAGGCAAGTTTTGCGATATTCCAAGGAGTATCGAATAAACCTTTAGGATTGTAAAAACCAAGAATAGAAAAATAAAAATGCAACAGCGGCATTTGGCACTGGCCGACGTGAAAAAGCGCTCTACTATGAACACGGCGTAAAGAACACCGCGAGCGTGATTCGCCCACGACCCGCGCACCCATTGCGCCCCTCGTGCCCATCGCACCCATCGTATCCATAGCGCAGCATGGCGCATGGCACTTGAAAATTATTGCCGTTCAGATTTTTCGAAAGCATTAATGCAAATTTATCGAGCCGCGCAGCGCTAATTGCGAGCGACGCGCTCTCGCTGATTGTTTTCTCGTCCGATTTATGGCAACACCTATTGCAGATTTAAAGCTTTAATTGTATACGATTCACGTGTTTTATTGGATAGTCGGCTGCCAGTATTTATTCGACCGGTCACATTCGTTGCGGTTTCGTTTATTGATTTTACATCGGCAGTTTGTTTGCGTATCTCTATAAACGACCACATTTTTTGCAGATTTTAACTTTATCAATAGATCATCATAAAAAAATTATAACATAAAATATTTGAAGTGATTAACAGTTACTTCAATTCAAGTTGTCTGTTCCTACTTTTCCTCAGAGCTTAAAAGGCATAGCTGTCGTATGGTGAGTCTCAAGTGACTTTGGTGGTCAAACCTATAATTAACTAATTTATCAATAACATGGTATAATTTAAAATTGTTTTAGTTTGTATTTTTAACAAATTCCGATTAAGCCTAAAAACAAATCTCAAATCCACGTATACAATAACGCAGCAGTAAGTGAGCAGCGAATAAACTGAAAAAGTGTCATTTAGAGGTGAAATTGTTCTCTCAGCGATGTTAGGGAGGTGATAATAAATTAAGTGACGTCACATCCCGGCGGTTAGCGCAGGACGGCTCTGGCCGGGGGCGACCGTCGACTTTTTCTCAAAGTTTCCGCTCCTCCGGCACCGGAAGTTCCGCCATTATTATTTTACGCGGGCAACAAGCGGCGCGATAATATCCCGCGCCCGCCCGCTACCGTGCCGTGCGCCTTTAATGGCCGAACGTGTCTTCTTACTTTTCGTTTAATAGGTGTAATAACTTAGGCAAAAAACGTAAGATCTCAAATTAAAGTCGGGCTCGTTTTGTATCCGTGACTGTTCGGAATTAAGGCGAAATTTATCTCAGATTATCTCGGTCTCCTCAAATCGTTCGCAACGACCATAATTGGCATAACTTCGTTTCCTTATTTTACTTACTAATGAGCTGTAAAATGATACAAATTGTTAGTAGACCATCTCTAGATATAGCGGCAAAGCCAAACTGAAACAGTGCGATCAGTATCAAGGCGATATAAATATAAAACTTAAAAGGTAAGATTAAACATAAACTTCACACATACAGTTGTTTTAGTAATATGGCGTAGGTATTGTAGATCCATTTCGACCAGATCAGTAACCAGAGTGGTGAGTTGTTATGGCCACCTAAATGCACCCAGTAATAAACGCCAAAATTGAAAAAAAAAATGTCCTTGCTTTTTTATAATGATTAAACTAGTACTTGTCCACGATACCACCTAATGTTGAGTATGATGTGGTCGAAAGATGGCAGGTATCAGGTTAGTAATTGCCTATTCACTCTTTTGAAGTCACCCACGTAATAATAGGAATAAATTAATGTGGTCGGAAACACTGGAGCTGACAACTTGCTCATCTGAGTTTCACGTAAGACACTTAATATTTGCTCGACTGACACAAGGTGAATGTTTTTCGCGGATATGTAAGTACTTTTATGAACATCTGGAGCGTAAACGGCTGGATCGATTTTAAAGAGTGAGGTGTCATTCGAGTCATATTTTCCCTCGGAATATCATTGGTGTACCGTCAATCGGGCTTGTTTTTTATTATTAAATAGTAGTTTATGATAACTAATCTTAATTCCACCTCTTTTATTTTCTTATCCTCCCATCAAACTTGCCAGTTTTAAATATATATCGATCTACATCAAAAATTAATTAAGTTATTCATTTCTATCATCAATAAAATTGTTGGCCACTAAGTTCTTCTAGGTTAATGCTCATAATAAATTTATTAATACAAAAATAAAAGTTCACTACATTTAACCTACACTTGGCTTATCCGTAACTGTAACAGTATGTCAGGCATCGTTCATCTCGAATCCATCGATATATGTTTTTACTAAACAATTACAATTTATATAAAAGTGATATGATATAATAATCAGTTTGCTTTTTTATAAAAATACTTATAAAATGTGATTATCATGTATAATAAGCGCAAGACGAATCGTCAAACACATACACTTACCAATATACAGACAAATTAAGAAGGGAAAAGGATTGTAGGCAGGCATATAGAGGTATTTGAAATTTAGATCTTGTATGAATTACCCTTAAGTCGAACACTCTCATTTAAATTTCAAGCACTATATACATATTTTTCGAAAGATTTGTTTGTATTGGTAGGTATATAATATATGGGACCGATCTTTGTGGTGATTAATGGGGGAGGCCTACGTCCAGCAGTGGACGACCATAGGCTGAGAAGATGATAATGATGGTAGGTACCTATCGAGTTTTGTTTAAAACGTGGCTTACACTTACCTAAATAATCTTGAATGTTTCCTCAACCTCTACAGACTCCATTTATTTATTAGAATATATCTTTTTTTTAGATCAAGAATTAAATAAAATATAATTAAATAGATGTTACGAAAAGTCTCTACATCTTTCTTGTAATCTTGATTTTCATGTGTGTTCTATGCCAAAATTGTCAATCAAAATTTATTGTAAAAACGACAATCCTCATAGCGTTTTGTTTCAAAAACAGAGCATTTAAACAACAATCTAAAAGTAATTACGGGGCCCAAACGATGCCTTGTCGTGGCTGCTAGTGTAATAGAATAAAATAGTTGTCAGTCCATTGTCCGTTAAATTATTCACGAATAGAACTCGTCTACTCCACATCTACGTGGAGATCGTGCGATATGGGGCATTACGCGCGACTTACATTTTTCATGGCGAGTGAAATCACCCCGATGACAATCGTGACAACATTGTATCGAGCTTTTTAGTTTATTTAACTTTAATGATATGAACATGAATATGTTCATTAATTTTCCCAAACGTAAACTGTTGAAGTAAGTTGTAAGGATATGATTATGTAATGATTTTAATTATTTTGAAAGTGAAATTGTGGATTGATGTGAATTTGAATTGTGAATGACAGCTCGATTTGGAAGATGGAAATCAGTCAGTAAAACAGGGCAGGAAGATGATGTTTTTAACTTTTGTAAAATTATCGATATACATAAAAAGATAAATTTATATAATATTTGCGATGAAATAAATAGGATACAACTATTAAAATACAAAATAAAGGCCCAGTGCGTTACGTAGTTTACCTCACCAAAATATGAATTAAGTTCCTCTTTATGTTTACGAAAAGCGGACTTGGCAGTATCTCCTGCTCTGCTGCTCATCGTCTGAACAATGTTGTACTTGAGAAAGTAACAAAACACCCTAACAAGTGTAAACTATTTTAAAATCAGCCTTTTTATGCGAAGAAATTTAAATAAACCTAGTGTTTATAT
>DWLR01000654.1:0-23276 GCA_018246295.1 Papilio alexanor hazarajatica | reverse complement strand
AACCAAAAACGAATCTGATGCAGTTGTTAAGGAGGCGCTCCAGTTTGCGGAGCAAATCCTGGGATAAGTCCGGACAGAACACATCCCCGTAATCTATGACAGGAAATATGAGTGATTGGACTAACATGACTTATATGTTTAAGGCGATACAGAGACCGCAGGGTGGCACAGACTTTGCGACTAATTTCTCTCACATGTACTCCTCAGTTAAGAGGACTGTCCATAAACAGGCCGAGATTTTTCAGAGGTACTTAAAGGGATACAAATGTTGTTACAAGACAAGCAGTTACAAGAATCAATATTGTTTAAAAAAATATTTTTGTCTACTGATTGATCGTTTCGAAGTTCTCACAAAAAAGTCTCCACCTCCGATGCCACGAGCCTCCCAATACCAGCTTCTTCCATTTGATCGCATCGGCTTTGGTTTCATCCTCCGGAATTGCACAATAACGTCGCATCTCTCTGCATTTTCTGTCGTTTCTACCATGTGTAGTGTTCCGAATAGTGTAGAACAATCCCTACCAGTTTCATTATTACACAATACGACAGTGTCCAGGTACCGCGCACACCACCTTAATGGTTGGCTAATGCCAACCATTAATTTCCTGCCTCGCACAGTCGCGTTGTGGGATGAACTGTCCCTAGCGGTATTTCCAATCCAGTACGACTTAGGGTTCTTCAAGAAGAGAGTGTAGGACTTCCTTAAACGCCGGCAATGCATCTGCAATTCACCAACAAAAGACACCAACAAAAAGTGACGAATTCAAAAAGTTAGAAAAACCTTTTTCAAGTTTAAAATTATTTTTTTGAATAATGTATTATTTAATATATTTAGAATCACAGACAAACAAGTTATTGAGTAATAAAATAAGCATATGTTTTAACTTTCATATTAACGTTAAAAAAATTCGGCGACTTCAAAGAAACATTAGCATGTCGACATAAAACTGTCTTGCTCATCGCCAGTGGCAGTCAGATGGAAGCCCGTAAATGTATAACGGTGGATTAAGTTCCAATTGAAACGTGCTTATAAGGACGGCGCGGAGTTCTACTTGTTTGAGTTCCAATTATCTGACAGCTCCGGGCAAATACTCCGCCCGGTTATAATGTTCAAACTTTTATTGCATCGACTTTCATTGACATTTGATGTATTCAATCCAAATAAGACAGTGATATTAATAGAACAAAGGCATACCAGCGCCTCATATAAGTTAAATAGTTTAAAGCTAAGTAATACGTGCAGAGTTGGAGAATAATCTTGTAAACTTGTGAATACGAAAGTATCGAACAAACCGTATGCGATTATTACAACCAAAATGATAATACATGAATAGTTTTTGTACTGTATAATGCGATGTTGGATATTTATAATATCCAACAACGCAGCAAATGATATCGCCATTCTCTAAATAATCCCTAAGACATGTAAAATTAGCGCATTTATTGAAACTTTTATGAATATAATGGCAAAAATTGTGCGTGATATTCCATCATTATTTTATGTGTAAGACGTAAAACGTACGAGTATGTAAAACGTGTGCGTTTACAGCACATTTTATACGTAGAATGAGTTGATTATTTTAACAGTACAGTATAAAAGAGGTTAGGACGAAACAGCACTTTACTTAGAGCTTTTAGCGACTTTCAATTTCAATCGCTGAAATACGCTCTCAACGATCATCTCGAAATAGGATAGAATCTAAATCAACACAAATGTTGGAATTCAATAAAAATGTGCTTGGTAATTTAATTTCATAGAAAAATGGAAGTTAATATGTACGGAATTAGAGAGGCAACGGGGGAATCGAAAGGGCGATGGCTTGCGGCATCTCATTCTTTATGTAACGCTTAATTGTATACTTCTGTATAAATACATACCTACAAGTCACACTTGTACTCTAACAAGTTGAATACCTTTCCTTTTCCTGGCTTTATTTATTCGTTCTATCACGTTCACTAATTTAGTCGTTCCTTTTGTTCTGAAGAATTGTTTGGAACAATTCCTGCCACTGGGTTTCCGTATCGCACAACACGATAGACTTTCATACACCATCCCCACCACTTGGATGGTGGGCATTCTGCAACCGTGCGGTTTTCGCGGAACTTCTTGCCACGCACAGTCGCGTTGGGATAGTTCATTTCACGAACTATCCCTAGCGGTATTTTTTAAACCAATACGACTCAGGGGTCTTCAAGAATAAAGTGTAGTCTTTTCTTTTTTTATATTACAAGGTGGCAAACGAGCAAGCGGTCACCGAAGTGACCATTATCCATAGACATCTACGACAAGCATTTGCGAGTCGCAGATGCGTAGCCTACCGTTAATAGACAGGGGAGAAAATTGGACATTCCCATCTCCGTCAGATCCTCTTTCCCTTCCCAAAGGGAAGGGGTCTAAAATTATTAACTATTCCTTAAAGGCCAGCAACGCATCTGCAGTTCCTCTGGTGTTGCGGATGTCCATGAGCGTCGGTTCATTTAATGTCAAGCGACGCGCTGCTCGTTTGGCCCCTTATTCTATAAAAAAATATCCGGTCTAGCAGTATTGACAGTTGTCAAAATTGTAACTGGGACAGTTACGCAAAATGTTTTCTTAGGCAACATCGCGCCGTTCATGAATCATTGATAAATGCAAATGGGCGTTGTTGTCGCCGTCCGCGATTGTTCACGTTCGGTTATCTCCGGCGCATTGGACTGGGACCAATCATTTATTTATGTTGCTTGATGCGAAAGTTTTAAGTGATATTTACGGCTTTCACGATTCCGGTGCATAGTGCAAATATTTTCATAATATTTGAATACGATACGTAAATTAAAAAGGGTTACATTTAGTAAACTGCTACGCTAAGTTTTATTGGTTCATTACTACAATTAAAATTTATCGTTCCTTGAAAAATATACCTTAATGCTAGAGCAGATTGGATACATGAACATTTTGCTACAAGTGTAAAAAATGTTATGCTAATAATGAATTTAAAAAGCGTAAAAAGTAATCTTGCAATGCAACCTAGTCGAGTAAGCAGGTTGACCACCTTCTTTGAGTTACTCGTACATGGTCTAATTCTAATTTAAAGCTGTTAGAACTACTCTGATGTTTTAATGTTCGACATAATAGATGAAAAAAATACGTAAGACATTACAATACTATTTTTAAATGTATAAAATAGAATTGTACAGAAGCTTTTACAGTATAATCCATATTCGTTTAAGGTTAACGGCCATTGTAGCGAAGCGCAAAGCAAAGTATTAATGGATAAGGGATGCTCTGAGAATACACACTGACTTAAGATTCCGGCAAGTCGGCGGCCGTCTGTCTCCTCGGACTTACGGAGAACGGGAGGATCGCAAAATAATTATACCCATTCCATTTGCTGTTAATTTAGAATCTCTGTCTTGAAGCAGCAGTTTAGTTTCAGGTAAATTAAGTTCAGCTAAACGAGAGCTGACTCAAAAATATTGGTCCTTTTAAATGTGAGAGCATTTTATACACTAGTTTTGTTATTGCTTCCACTTTTAAACATTTGAAGAAAACATTGTAAACCGTATTCAAAAACATTAATGACACATGCATTTAAATCTACTATTACGATTCCAAATTTTGTTATTGCCAATACGGTGTCATGTCGACTTAACAAATATATTTGACTATTTTCAAGTTTTCAATAACAAACTAGCGTCGCCAAATGTTTTAAGACAAAACTCTTAAATAAATCAATTTAGAGCTGTGTTTTGGCAGAGTATGTGAGAACAACCACTCGGTTGTGGGATAGAGATTCCATTTGGCGCGCTCCTTGCACACTCTCTGGCTTCTTCTCCATCGATTCCATATTTTTTCCGCCTTTCTTTAGTATGTCACTAATCTGATAAATAAACAATACATAACGTATAATTTAGGTTAGGTACTTACATAATTTCCATTACTTTGGTGCGCCCTAATACTATAAAGTGTATAAAATAATGATATTAATAAATATTAACGACCCTGCGTATCATTAAGCTCTGATAATTGAGATTCATAAATTTATAGCATGAGCGTTTGGAGAAGTTTACGGCAGCAATCGAGAGCAAGTTGTAAGAGAATATATACCACAATAGTATTCATTTAATATGATCTTAATATAACAAAACTAACTGCATAAAATACAAAGTCCTCACTAGTTATTTATACAATATTATTAAGGAAAGTCATACAATTTTATAAGCATATATGTTCAGTAGTAGAATACATAAATAATACGTATCGAATATTGTAGATATAAGACTTGTTAATATCGGAAAACGTGCATTATATTAAAATTATATCGTATATTTAATAAATTCAATTATAACGTGTTAGTTTTTAGGTTAGGTAGAGGTGAAAATAAAATTGAGCGAGCATTAATGTCGCACAATGTGCTTCCCTCAGACAAGCTGATGTTGAATAATCATTTATAAATGCAAATGGCGATTGTTGTTAAACACCTGCTATTGTTCCGGCTCGTCGTCTGTCACGCATTGAGCGCGTAACGAAAAAAATGTTCCATAAATATGTTGATTTATGTACATCAGAATGAGGTTTGATTGTTTTAGTTTTAAAACTCAATTATTTCAATTAATGATGTAATTTATACGAATAGTACGTAATATAATGCTTTGATTGCACACTGATAAATTTGCCAATAAATGTCTTCAAGTACGTTCGATTGGCTGTGTCAATTATATTATTAGAGTGCTATTCTTGTAAAACTTTAACTGCAAGTCTTCCATTTACAAGTAAATAAAAAAAACAACTCTTTATGAAAACGGTTTTACAACTTGGTTTATCAGACAATTTTTATGCATATTACAATGTACAAAATTGCTTATATAGCTTTTCAAAGTTTTTCAATATAAGTTAGCAGAACGATACTGCTCCGCAACGGCGCTATAAAACACATAAACAAATCGATGACTTCAAGTTCAGTAATAAAATGTAATAGGAAATGTTCTGTTGATGTCATATAAAACGAATAGATTGTGTTATTTTTTTATTTATTTAAAATGGATAGATTGTACATACACGTAGTATATTAATTACCGGCATCATATTAGTTTAAGCCTAGATCTAGTGAATCATACTCCTATTTAATGCTGTCAAACCACGGTAAATATTTTGGCATGTATTTTGGAAGTTACTTTTACTAAAGTATTTTATTTGTGACTAGCTGTTGCCCGCGACTATGCCCGCGTGGAATTTAATATTGATGTACCTATATGTAACCATATATCTGAGTGAAAAAAGTTCCGCGGAAACCGTACATTTTTCCAGGATAAAAACCTAAGTGATGTTCCAGACTATAATCTATCTCTGTACCAAATTTCGTCCAGATCTGTTCAGCTGGTGTGGAGTTACGTGGTGTCAAACGTCCATCCAAACATTCGCATTTATAATCCAGAAAAAAAAAACAAAAAAACAAACACAACGCAAAAAGGTGCATAACAAAAAAGAGACAATTATTCTGAATTACGCTCATTTATGTCGTCGACTAATAGATTTAAGGAGCCTGTAACGAAATTTAAGTGAAATTTATGTTTCAGTTTAATCACTGCCAAATACCTATAATCTTAGGACGCCCATAAAAGATATGGACTCGATATTTGACCTTTTAGAACTAAGTGACGGTTCAAATGTAGCATTATTATATAGTTGATTAAATAACTAATCAAATTTTACTTAAATCGGCACATACTTTGAGTGAGACGGAATTTTTTTACCCAATATGTGACAGTAAAAAAGTACACATTTTGAAAATCCTGATAATCTAAATAATTTTACCAAATCCTATTTTTTATTTTATAACAACTATCTACCTAACAAAGCAACATTGTAAAAATTTAGAAAAGTTAATTTTTGGACCCGCTTTGTATTAAACACACAATCCCGTACAACCGAATCGTCCAGCCTAAGTAGAACCATGATCACCCGATTTGACATAGATCGAAGGTTAAGTTACATTGTCAATCTCAAAATGTCTATTTTTAACTTTGTATTATCTTTGAACCATCGTCATTTTATAGAATATCAAATATAGTAAACTAAAGTTTCATCCCAATCAACTTAATAGTCATTTTATAGCATTTTTTCTGAAGAAATGTTTGAGGCAACGCTTTAAATTGATATAACGTTTTATTTATGCACCGATATAGATGAAATAAAAACTTAATCTATCGATTGAAGCTAATTACTACACATTGGTGAAAACCGCATCCAAATCGGTTAGGCCGTTTCTGAGATTAGCGCGAACATTGTAACAGGCAAACAGACAAACCGACAAACAAACAAAATTTTTAAAAATCGTTGTTTTGAGTTCTATAGCATTAGTAAATACCCTCTGTAATAGTTTTGTTAATTTATTTTCCATGTACAGACACCGATCAGTTACGATTTTATTACATGTATAGATATAGATTATCTTCGTTCAGTTTTGATGTATTTTTTTGTGGCTGATAATTGTCATTATCATAGAAATGTACTGAAATCCGTACGAAATGGTTACTTATGGTCATAAATCATTCGTTAATAATGGCCCGTCGAGTTAGATTTATCTACTTATATTTGCCAAGCCTTGTAAGTCTGATCTTAAGTTTTATTTTTCGTTAAAAGTGGGAGCACGTTGAGTTTACAAGAGCTGCAAGATAAAACGTAAGTGCTCGAGGTCGTTGACAATATAAATTCTGTAGACGGTTCATGGCTGACTCGAAAACGCCTGAGGTTATTACTGAATGTAGTTGCATTATGTAATGCAATGGAAAATGACAGATGTTGATGATTACATAACTTTGTGATTTTTCGGTTTATAGTTTTTTAAAATAATTATTTTAAAGGGAAAGTTTTAGGGATAGATGTGATAATGATTTGAATATTCTATAATATATTCTGGGACATTATTCACACATGGCCATTTGATCCCAAACTAAGCAGAGCTTGTGATATGGAAACCAGATAACTGATATATTACATATATTGTTCGAGATCGAGTGCTTTGTTTTTATTTGTTTCTTCTCTTATTTGTCAAATAACATATTTTAGAATTAAAAATGGCCAGTTACGTCGGTGACATGGTCCCCCCGGTGTGTCAACACCAGTAACTTAGGGCCGACGCAGCTAAACTTATTAGTCTTGGTATAAAAAAAAGTAAAATAGTAGTCTTGGTATAAAAATTATAATTAAACATTATGCCGATATCCTAAAAAAACCATTTACATAAAAACTAACAAAAGTAAATAAGCTAAGGCATTAGAACAAGTTTTCGAACTGGACGGCGCAGTGTACTGGTTGCGGTAGTGACTTCGACTACTCTAACTACACCGTCGTGAGTTCGAATCCCACTTCTGACACCAAAAAATGTTTGAGATCGAGGGTTTTGTTTTTATTTGTTTCTTTTCTTATTTGTCAAATAACATCTTTAATTCTATATCGGCCAGGTACGTCAGTGACATATATATATTAATACTTTTGTAAATACATACTATATAGATAATTACACCCAGACACAAGACAGACAGACATGCTCATGCACACAAATGTTTGTCCTGGGTGGCAATCTAACCCACGACCTGCGGCGTGAGAGGCACCTTACCACTGCGCCAACCGGTCAGTCAGTGTTTGTCATTTCATCGTAATAATGAGATTATTCTCGGCCATATATTTATTTTTATGTATGTGTTAGGTACAGACTTTGCAATCGGTTTAAAAATTGGGGTTATAAGAAAAGGAAGATAACTAATAAGGAAAGGGAGGAAAGGGATAGAGGATTTGATGTGGGAAGGAAGGAGAAGAAAATGTCCATTTTTCTGTCTATCCCGTCCTCTATCTATTAAAGGTAGGCAACGCATCTGCAATAAGCAAATATTTGTTGCAGATACCTATGGATGGCGGTAATTTAGGCGACCGCTGGCTCGTTTGATATCTTCTTGTATAAAAAAATGTTAAGTCCATATGTATATTTTGCGTGGCGCAGAATTATTTAAATTTAAAGTATGAGTAATCCGGGGACATTGCTTCCAGCCGAATGGGGACTGACTTAATTCTACGGTGGCATTTATAAATGTGGCTGCGTGCGGGGAGCGGCCGCCTGGGGGTTGCTCGCTACGACGCACCTCATACATTTTCCTCAGAAATGTTTCTTTTCATTTGCATGGTTAACTTTAATGAAAGAGTCGATCTCACGTTATTCTTTTTACTAGATGACATATCATATACATTGTATTTTTACCTCATTTTTATAAGATCTATAACAAACAACTGCATTGTGCGTAATTGCATTTAACAGGAAACATAAATAACAGCAAGGTACACGGTAGCACCGAAGCATTTAAAACTCTGTGTGCGATTCAAAGATCCCTAGGCAAGCCATATGGTCGACAAATCAACTAGAAATTAAACAATGCCAAATCGAAGTTATTTCGTTCTATAAATCACATGAAATATTTCTATAACTTATTGATTCTTGCGTACGGTGTAATCAAATTTAAATGTCCAACGCTTATTTTGTAAAAATTTTAAATTAATCGTAAGGATGAGTGTTGAAATGAAATCGTATATTGTATCTGATGGCAATAAGTGCTGTCGACTGTGATCCGAATAGCCGCGGGATACGGGCAGCGTAGCGTCGTTACAAATATCGTGTTTACCGGTATCGATGTATTGACATACAGATGTTACCTACCGTTGTAGGAAATTGTTATACAAGATTAAATTTCACTTTGTATGGTTTCAAATATTCAGTTTATTACATGAATACATGGAAAATACTCAATCATGTAAAATATTATCACAGCCTAATACAAAAATATTATATATATTTTTTTTTCTCATGAAATTAAAAAAAAATACTTATTTCATAAAAATATATGTCTAATTTTTGAAGTGAAACTTCTTTAGAATTGTTGTGATTTCAAACTCGATGAAACGAAAAAATAAGTCCATAGAGACACAAACACATAAATGTATGGGATTCCATCAATCAAACAGAGCCGGCGAGAGAATGAGATAGAACACATTAGACGTTCTCGGTCTGCTCTTTGTGCGACTCTTCGTAGCATCCCCGCTATCGTCTACTAAACATTGTCCATATGTATGCTCCTGTGTAGTGGGATAGTCAGTATATCTATATCTATGTATATCTTGCTTTCAAGTTTCACTTCTACCGTGTGTGACTTGCACACACTCACACTTTTTTTTTATCTTAAGTGGGTTTTGGTTTTGACAAAAATCGTTAGATTAGTTAGATGGTAGATTATTATTCATTGAATAATAATGCAAAAAATTTTAGATTTATTTAGTGAATATTACCGATTTTTAGAAGCAAATTTTTACGCGAGATAAAATAAGAAATTTATGATTTATGGCAACCGGCTTAGGTATTAGGCGAGCGTTCAAATTACTATAACAAGAACGGACGAGCGGCGAGCCATTCTACGATATTGCAAAAGTATCCCTTCTCACTTCTGTCAAACCCTAATAAAATATATCGCAAATATGCTTGAAAGGAAATATTCCTTATTACCTTATTTAGCAATGAAATTATTTAATAGAGTTATTTATTTTTGATTTCACTACGGACTGAGAATTATTTTTTATTTATAGCTTAACTAGACCATTTTCATATCTCATTAATTTTCATTGTTTTCTTTTTGTGTATATTCTCATCGGGACCATGCATAACCATGCAGGATTATCCAATCCTATGCGGTATTTCCGGCTTACTGTTGTCTTTTAATCGGTTAAATACTTATAAATAAGCTTTTAGTAGGTGAGATCGTGGTCAAGCGCTAGTCCTTAAACTGAATACAGTTTAAGGAAATTAGTTTTCATGTATTCCAAGTACTCTTGATATTGGTACTTATTACGACATTAATTATATCTTAATTTTAGGGCCTTAAATTAGACTACTTTATTCTTCGGCCCCAAAGTCGTTTAGGAGATATTAGAGAAATAAAATCTAACAAAAGTATTGTTGTTATGGAGTTGCACCGTTCAAAATTTCCGTTAATTTATTTTTGGTCTATTAAATACTGCTTAATTTGGATCATGTTATAACATTTTATAAATTACCATTCATTAGAATTCAAAAATCGAATCATTGCGTTATAAATATTCATATCTTATAATAAGCCTTGAGTATTTGTTGTAAAGTTCGAGGGTGATTGGAATTCAAACAAGCGCGACGTTGTCCGCGCGGCCGGCACGTTTCAATTGGAAAGTAATCCCGCGACAAACGCTATATTAATTCACTTCTACACTATGGACCCGACCTTACATTTATTATTTGTTAGCTTCTGCATTTTATAGAAACCGCAGTGGTAAAAACATGATAAAGAAGCGTATATTATAATGTTGTTAATATTGATTTAAGTTATTTAAGTATTGAACTTTATTATTTGTATTATTTGTCACTTGTACCACTTATGATTGTTGTAAATATTTGAATTCTATAGTAAATTACAATCAATAAAATTTAGTAAACCACTTACAGTTGAGAGATTTTATTTACAAAAAAAAGTTAAGCAACAAAAATATAGTAAACATTGAAATAAAAAAAAACCAGATCAATCGAATTCACTGAACAAGAACCGTCAAGAAGTAAACAAGTATTAATGGCGTCATCAATAACACGATGCAAGGTGCGGGGTGGACGTGCTCTACGCTCCTTGCTGTTGTAGGATTCTGTGAAACGTACAAAATATTATATTAGCTGTAGCCCGCGGCTTCGCATGCGTTCATTTCTTATTTTTATCGCTGAAAGTTTTTTAGTTTTATTCCGCGTATTATAATTTAGATAACGTGTCAAAAAGTGGTTGTCGTTAAAACACGCACGAATTGTCATACGGGCGAAGTTAAAATAGTTGTTAAGTTTTTAATTTTTTTTTAATCTTCTGTTCAATTTTCTTGATTTTTCTTTCCTTAAGAACCTTTATTATTGAAGCGTTAGAGACAATTTGTTCTTCATAATCAAACATAAAAGCACCATTATTTACAGCGCTTTATATTTTGAAAACGCAGACGTCAGTATCTGTGCTTGTTCGCACTATGTTACAATAGTTCTAATAAGCATCAACTATCTTAGCTTTAAATAATTAAATCAGTGCAATAAATTAATGCAAGATGTAAGTTTCATAGTGATTGCGTGTGTCAGTGTAGGTGCTTGTGTGTGCGTGAAATGTGTAACGCAGAGGAATAATTATCAGCAGTTGTTCGTTTGTGACTGTGATGTAAATGAAATAGGAATTAATTTTATTATACACAGATTGTATTATATACACTTCTACTAGTTCAATTCATGTTTGAATGAGATCGCTTTATTTACTCATTCAAGCCGTCACTAATATCGTATGGTGGGTAAATGTTTTGCCCGTCTCTTTGCCTTATATTATTAAAAAAAATATATATTAAAATTTTAATAATCAACGTCGCGATATATGCAAAAATCTGCTCGTACACGTTGTATGTAAAATTCTTATATCGTTGTTCTTAAAACGTGACTCGCAAGCCAAAAGTTACGACGTCTAGTTCCCCACAAATTCTACTGTTGAATATACAATCGGGGCGTTAATTTTCTTAAAACACTTAAGACCTTTCCCATGAAGCGTGGCGCTGTAGCGGCGCGTGCGAGACAAGTTGGTTAATCCAGTTTAAAATAAAAGTTCGCCTCCTTTGTTCACAGTTCCTTTGCTTATTCGTGCATTGCGTATGCATGTACCGTCGCATCTCCCTGGAATTGTGTTATGTGAGACTATTAAGATTCTCTCAATTCCGTGTGCATACATATTTCGTACATTATATACTAGCGTTAAGAAAAACTAAATTTTTTCAAGAGTATTAAAAATATAGAAAACTTGTTTTTAAAATTTTGCTTTACTTTCCATATTTCAAATGTATGCGTTAATCATATATAGGATGTATAGGTTTATGATACACACACCGGCAGAATAAGCGGAACACAAAAAAAAAGGAAGAAATTATGTATTTTTTTCGTAACACTGGCCCGTTACATTACATTTTTTTTTAATTTTAGGTCTAATTTGTAAATGGAACATAAGTCGATAGTCATTTTTGTCATTCGTTTGTTTTAATTTTCCATTTATACATTGATTATTCCTTTTCGTAAAGTTCGTAAATTCCATTTGAAAAACATTGCTTTGCAGTTTTATGAGACTTTTGTGTTTTCTCGCTTATTGATAAGTTACGAGGCAGATTAAATTAGAATAAATGGTCAATCCTACAGATCGATTGCCATAAGACTTCGTCGATCGTTATCAACGATTCATCGTAGAATCCAACGGTACAGATTGACGAATTCTCTAGCGAGGAGGAGAGAACAAAGCAGAAAAAGATGTATTTGAAGGAGAGATGACCGTTTTCCACATCTTCATGTTCGTCGGAACACGAGATTAACGGCGGTGCAGGCCCGAAATTCATGAGGGAGGTTCGAGGAGTAAGAGTTAGTGAGCGGACAGTTCGTAGAAGATTCGAGAAAGTTGGTTTAGACTCATTTGTGCCCGTGAGACTTGAAACTTTAGAGACACCACAGTGACACAGACAGGCACAGATACAGATAGAGTGGGGACAGGTTCTCTTTACTGATGAATGCAGAATTCTGTTAAATCAGATTGATGAACGGCAGCAAGTATGGAAACATAAAAGAGAGCGTTATATACTGTCTAATTTTGAAAATACAGTGGCATATGGTGGCGGCTCGATTATGGTCTGGGGTGGGATATGTTTAGGAGCTCGCACGGAGTTGGTGGTAGTCGACGGCGGGAATCTCACTGCTGATCGGTATATCAGGGATTTTAGGAGAAAATGTTGTGCCAATTGTCCCCTTTATTGGTAACGACTTCATTCTAATGCAGGATAATGCTCGGGCTCGCAGTGCTCGCTCAGTCTAGGCATACCTAAACCATGTTGGTGTAACGGTGATGGAATGGCCAGCAGGTCCCCGAATATGAATCCCATTGAACACGTTTGGGACTTGCCAAAGAAGAGTGTCAAATTAAGAATGTCACCGCCTAACAATCTGGCCCAGTTGCGAAAAAATTACTTGAAGAATGGCAGAGGTTGCTCCAACAAATCATTGACAACATCATTCGCAGCACACCCAGACTGATAGAAACCTTAATCAGAGCACGGGGGAAAACACTCGATATTAAACATTCATTTAATTAATTGTAAACCGTCACAAAATCTACAATTTTCAACTGTTTGTCTGTCATTACGAAATCTAAGAAAAATGCATTTTGTTTGGTTTTTTCATTACACTTTAAATACGGTGTTGCTAATTAATGTCAAAACATGTTAATTTAATTGTTGTTTCATGTTTAATTATTATTTGTTTAATAATAAATCTATTTTACATTCTCCCTTTTTATGTTTCATGTTTAATTATTATTTGTTTAATAATAAATCTATTTCACATTCTCCCTTTTTATGTTCCGCTATTTCTGCTGTTGTGTACATAAATCTTGTAGAACGTAGTGGCCGTACAAGGTTCTAAGTGGCATTTTAGGTTTTACTGTTTTGACCACCTAAAAGATTACATATGCTGGCTTAAAAATTATAAATAGAAACGGTCGTATACTCTAAAATAATGGTTGCTACAGAAATTAAAACAGGTCATATTTGAATTGCTCCATGAATAAATAAAAAAAAAATGTTCCTCACTGTTTAAACTGGATGACGTTTGAACAACACTCTAATATCCATTATTCAAAATTCAGGTTGTTTTACGACTGTGACGGGCTGTAAAAGTTTTATGCGCGGTATAAAACGGACACTTCGAATTATTTGTTCGGTGAAGTCTAAGTCATTCAAATAGGTAAATATTAAACATATAATTATTCGGAAGGATTTCGGTAGGTATAAGATTTATTAATTGTTGTAGTCGAAACTATTAGTAGTTTTTCTTTCTATTTGTATATTCAAATAGCAAAAAAAGAAATGTAATAGTATGTTATTTGAAATATTACAATGTGTGAGATAAAAATAACAAAACAGTGTTAAAAAACTAATTACCAAAAAAAAAAATCCAAATATAGAGTGACGATCGTCTTTGTATTATAAGATAAATGAAGGTTTTGAAACACTCGCCGCATCAAATATACAACGCACGGTTTTATTGCCGTCTTTGTAATTCTACGAAAATCTACAGCCTCAGTATTCGAACGAAGCTGCAAATCCAGTTTTGATATGAAAATTTAATATAACCGCTAGTGAATTTTTGAAAATTTAAAATATATTAAAAGCAACTTTGAAGTTGCGGCAAAAAACTGAGTTGGTATTAGAATATCAATCGACTCGTGTAGTGACGCTTATGCCAGATAAAATTAACATGTGCGATAGTTCAATAAGTTTACTAATCAGTAGATGAATGCATCATCTAAATAAACTCCTTTCTTACTATGATTGAGTAAGCATTTCATCTCTCTATGGTCGGTCCCTCATATCTGAGGATCGCGGTCAGTATCAGGGTTGCATTCCACCGCTTTCGGTCCAGCGCGTCTCTTACAACTGTGTGGAGTTTTGAAGACGACTCGTTTATTACTTGATCGGTCCATTTTGTTGGTGAGCGGCAAAACTCTACTTAAAATATCGATTACCATAGTAATGATAAAAACAACTTTTAGACACATATTATCCTTTATAGATATTAATGTACAATTTTCGGTTATCTTCAGACCTAAAGGTTCAATGACATTCAAAATTATTTGGACCCACTTACTAAAGCCCCTTTTCAACAAAAGGATTTTTAATCGGTTCATAACGACTAAGTTCTGTGGTAACAAACATACAAAAAAAAAACATAGAACCGAATTGAGAACCTCTTCCTTTTTTGAAGTCGGTTAAAAGGACGTTCTCAATTGGGTTGTGTTTCTTGTATGTTTTTTACCGCAGATGTTCCCATTTCAATTTTTTTAAATGGTTTCATACTGACGAAGTTCTGAGGTGACAAAAATGATAAAATAAAAGCGACTAACAAAAACTGCGTTATTCTGTAATCATAGAGAGCTAAAGGTCAAGTATTGCGAGGAGATTTTCATGATCGGTGAATTATCATCAATGCTTGCTTATATACCTTAACCACCTTGCTTATATATATTAAAAAATGTGAAATGTACAAAAATACATTGAACAGCAATTATTTTTAAAATATAATATTATTATTGTGTATCGGAGCACATGAAATTGCGAGCTAACAGCGGTCCAAGCGTTAACTTTAAAAGTTTTATGCTGTCTCTGATATTTAATGATCGACCGGTGTACTTTATTGCTTTTAATTTGCTGATATTCAACATGAATATATATTTTAACCTAATATGGATTGTCTATTGATGATAACGATAACCAAAAGACCAGGACCCTTGCGGAATTAACTGTGGCGAATGATACTGCGTGGTACAAAAATGCATGGCTTTAGATGAAAAACCTATATCTGAGTTAAGATGTAAATATGCGCTCGAATGCTCTAGTGGCATAATTTTTTTTTTTAATAATGAATAAATTAGTGCTTGACCACGATCCCACCTGACTTTATCTGATGTCGTCTAACAATAGTAAACACTAGTAACAGCCTATCGACTCTTCTCTTGGTACCCACCCACCAAGTACCAACGACGTTATAATTAGACGGAAACACTGACGCTGGCAACTTATTCCAATCCTTTGCAGTACGCACGATGAACGAAGATTCGCTTCGCCCGAACACGTCTACGCCACATTACCTTCGATTCGATGACCTGTCCGAAGCTAAGATACGACAAGATTATGACTCCCAGTAACTACAGCCAGTTGGTGAATTTCAGGGATACATTCCGAAAAGTCGGAGTCAAGGTGAACTTGATCTTTTGGCGGTGAATTAACACGTTTGCGTTTTGCTGGAATCGCACAAGATTAGCATTTCCTCAACAGGAGTTGAGGCAGTCCTCAAGCGAGCGATTTAAATGCTCAACCATGACCCCACGTTCAAATACGCACTGATGACCTTTAGATAGACATCTCTACAACTGTCGTAGGCATACCCATAGGTACCGGGAATAAGCAGGCAAATTACGCTATGTCAACACTTGTAGGTATGGAGGTAAAAGTCTTATTTGATGTGAATCAAAAATAACGATTTTCCAACTCACATGTTACTTATAAGACAATCAAATATAATATCAAGGGCCTTGAGCAATTGTAGGTATATAATAAAATATATAGATATATATTGAGGGGTATTGTAACAGAGCAGCGCTTGCCGAGGCAGCATCTGCGCATGACGGCTTTAAACAAAAGCGCCTGACAGCTACATTACGCTGCAGTAAATATTTTTCGCGCGAACACAATATAAATCAAACGGAATTCTATTGGAATTTATCCGATTCGATTTTGCTATGTGTATATTAAAAACGCAAAAATAATTCCAGATCGGTATGTACTGCTCAAGTAAAGTTCTATAAAACATGCCATTAGTGAAACCGGTATGTAATTCATATATTGAATACGCGGCCTTGTTCAAACTATAGAAACATACCGCCTTTCAACTGTAGCAATAATATATTTTAGAAAATTATGAAAACTAAGTTCATTTGTAACAATGTAACTGGATATAACAAGTTTTACGACTCCGTGTAAAACTCGGGGATGTTGATATTAACTTAATACTCCATGCGCTTTCAATAATGTAATCATCTCCCATTTTCCAAATTTCTCATAAAGTCTGAATAAAAGAACTGTGTGTTTATTGACAATATTCTACCAAGAAGATTAAAATTAAAAATGTAACCTAAAAAAAGGTTGTCATTAAAATTTTATAAATGGCCGAATCCTAACAAGCCAGATCTGGTTCGTCGTAAATTAGCCCGCAGAGCGGCCGCCACTCAAAACAAATAGATGACGGACAAATCCCCTTCGATACGTCAAAGTTAACTGTACGTGAATAATCGCGGTCAGTTGACAACAATGGACATTCGGGCTCGAAAATGATTTGTGTTCGACTCTTTGTTATCATCGAATACACAGCTATAAATGTCCCTGCACCGAGCGTTAGTACTGCTACATGAAACACTCACACTCGTCGCAATATAACTTTAGACAGTAGAACTTTAAAAAGTATGAAATTAAAACATCACTGCATCAAAGCTACAATTTTTCATTCATAGATTTTACGAATATAAATTTGGATTTAATAAGTGTTTAATTATTAAAACACTCAATTTCTTCATTACAATGAATAAATAATAATATCATGACTTCATAATCTCTTAATCAAAAATTCCAGGAATGCTTACAAGTTGAAGTATGTTAGTGGCGTAGTGTTACATAATTTTCAGAAACTTTTATTACGAGGATAAATTTTGCATTGCCTAATTTAATTTAATCCAGCTGGCTGTTGCATAAAACATTACATTCTTTACCGAAATCATGTGAAATTTTTGAAGAGAATGCCAGGCCACTCAGAAAGTATTGCGAAAATAAGTTTTTATGTGTGAGAATATTTTTATGGACGAATCGTACAATAGACTTCAAATGGAATTCTTGGATAAAAGGTCTTCCTAAGTGTATCGTTGGTATAACGAAGTCAACCGCGACTTCCTGCCAAGTACAGCCGCGTTGTGAAATGAACTGTCCCCAGTGGTATTACCAAACCTGCAAGAAGAGAGTGTAATCTTTTAATAAAAGCCGGTAATGAATCTGCAGTTCCTCTGGTGTTGCGGATGTCCATGGGCGTCGGTTCACTTAAAGTTAAGCGACCCGCTGCTCGCTTCCCTAATGTATAATAAAGAAGGTTCAGCACATACTGCAGATTGTATCGGGAAGCCTTCATGAGATTCTACACATGCATCTTCGCGTTTGGAGGATAGTTTCACGTATGCACACCGCGCTCAAAACGAGGGACTCCTGGTCAGTACGCCTGTCAAACTCCTGGGGAACCCTTCTTGCAGCATTCACCTAGCACCATGTGATTCCTTTTTATTCTCGAAAGTAAAAAAAAAAAATCAGCTCAATGGGATACAATTTTCATTGCCAGAAGCTGCGCTGACAGCGTTCGAGCAGGCTGTAAATTAAGTGTTTGCGGCAGACAGGAAAAAGTGTTTTGAAAACAGGTTCAGACGCATGAGAATTTGTATAGAGGCTTGTTGCGAGTACTTTGAAAAGATTTAATAAAAAAAATATTTACCTATAGAACACTTTTATTTTCGCAAAACTTTCGGAATAGACGCGCATAGAGTTGTGCTGAATTTACACATTATATATACATCATTATAGTATTTTATTAACATTTCAAAAGAATTGTAGGTAATTGTAGACTTCGTAATTGTTCACTTGTAATGTATATTTGTATCCAGTTAGTGTACCTTTGATAAATAAATGAAATGGATTAGTATAGGATTAGTGCTACGTTTTATTTAGGCCCAGGAAACTTGTATTTCGACTAGGTATTGCAGACTAATTTATCTGAAAATACTTCTATAAATCAATTTAAAAGAAAACAAAATATTATGTCAATAGCAGTTGAAACTGTGATGCTAAAATAAATAGCCCATAAGTGTCGTACGCCCCAGTATTATTTTCCTTTTATTTTACTTGGTCCAGAAAGATCCGAACATTGAATTGAGATTATTGAAGTTGTTTCTGCTTCTGATATCTTATTACTTTATTATCTTATTACTCTATTATTAGCCTATTACTTTCTGCGGTTGGGGAAAACTAGCATCAACATTTGTTTAAATAGTACTGACTTATTGGGAGGCACTTCATTTTGTTTTGTGAATAGTTGTTTAAGAAGAAAAAAGGCACAACAGAGGGAATATGTTTGACGGCGCGCGCGGTGACTAATGGCCGCGTCGACCGCCGCCCGCCGCTCCCGCTCTAATAAATGATACGATCAATTGTTGTTTACTCCCCGAGGACGGTTATTCATTATACTTAATTTACGCTATCACTTATTACGAGAGCTGCTTTCATAATTAGAACCCGAACATTTAAAAATAAATATCCCGTCTTGATAGACGTTAGGACAATTTTTTTTTTAATTATAAGCAAGTTATATTTTTCTTTCAACTTTATAAACTGGATATTAGATTGTGATAGAAGTCGATTACCACAATAGTCATATGGTGGAGAGGGCTTCATGGTGATATCACTGTACCTATTAAAAAATACCATATTGATTTTATGCATACTCGTGCATTACAATATGGGTATAAAAAATAAATAAATTTGAACGTAATGCTTATCTGTACCATTCCATGCAGATTCGATAGAAATACATGACAGAAATGCCTTGTGATGTATTCACAATATGTAAATAAATTGGTGAGGCAAAAACCGAAACAATGCAGGAAAGATAACAGTAATCATTCGTTTTTTTTTTCTGTATATGCGATATACGAATATATTGCATTTACAAAATATAACACATAGCTTACAATTGTAGTATCAAGAGTTATTTCATGTAAAAGTTATCGTCATCCTTAATATTGGTTTCGTTATCATTAGTCCAAAGACGTCCACTACTGGTCGTAGGCAGTGTCTCTCATTCAATCGTCTCCCAGAATCATCACCAGAGGCCGCCCACGTTGCGTTGTCGGGCTATGACTGCACCTACGACCGGCTATGACCGACGTGACTGCACCTTTATTAGTTACGCTTTGAAACTACAAAACACTAAAAGTTAACTGACGATGCTATAGTAGAAATTACCGTATTTGTCCTTAAAGCGAGAATAGAATTAAACGCCAAAATATAATAAAAGCCTTTCAAAGTCTACGAAGATCTTCGAGGATTTACTGCTTTTCTAGGCTAGATTTTCAATGATTTTTCTAGGTGATTTTAACAGTAGGTGTGTCAAACCTGATCGATGTTTTCCTTGCTCGCCTCATTGAAACATGAAATTTAATAGAAATCTGTGACCTCTCGAAAATAAAATAAGACAGTGTATTATTACGTAATTACTCGATCGTATTAAGTTCTTTCATTCGTATTCACGTATTAATTATTTGTGTATTAAATAATTTAAATTTAAAATCTTTAGTATTGTAGGACAAATTTATAATTGAATACAAACGTATACAGACACATTACGATGTGTCCAGCTACGTTGTTAGGTTTAGCATACAATTAATATTTGCTGAAAAAGAACACAAGAGTTAGTCGTTCCGAGTGTAGCGACTAATGGCGCCGATTTGAGAGTGCTATCCAACACACGTCCAAATTGATGCGATCAATTCTTGTTTATTCTCCGTGGGCCATTACTCAATATTATCTTATTATAACGCCATTCACAAATGATAACTTATTGTTTTGATATGAAACATCAAAACAATTTATTTCGTGATAGTATCATTTATTCAGTGGCGAAGCACTTAGCGAACTTTTTTGTAGATGAAAGTTCACAAGATCAAGCGGTTCACCTGATATCGAGTGACTCTAGGACTGCTAACAATAGGCATTTGCAAAAAAGAAGAAGAAATACTAGGATTAGGTCTCCAGCACCTAACTCATCAGATGAAATGCAGAATTCGTTTACTTCGTGCCTGTTTTCTGTGAGGTCGTGGTATTTCACCAGTCGAGCAGACCTATTCGTGCAACAGGTGTTGTTGCGGTCTTTAACCACTGTTGATTTTATAAATTAAGTCTTCAAATAAGCTTTAACCACAATTCTGGATCTATCACTCATATATTGAGAAATCACTAGTGAATTCTTTACTAGGTGTTACTCGACACCTAGCACAGAATCATCTAGTGACCTATTGGAATCTCACTTCTCACCACATGTTTTATCCTGGTTACAAAACTATTCGCAAAATATTTCGATAGAGCGACAGCTGTTTCATGTATTTTCTTATCTCTCTCCTACACTCCATCATTTCTATTTCTCCTTATCCATTTGTTCTCTACCTCCTTGCTACCCTAGATCTTTGTGATAGCAGTAGTTACATAATATAAAAATACATTCAGATAACTCCAATTAAGCCCGAAATATCTTATGAATTTGATTGAAAGACGTCAGATTTTTTAAATATTATTTTGGAATCAACATGACAAAATGTTTGTCAGGCTACTGTTAACTTTTTAATTTATGTAGAAGTCCAATTTATAAAATAAATTCCTTGATATTTACAGCTGTCACATTATTAAATACTGTTTTATTAAACTTGTTATACTGTTTGGATAACACTAAATACAAACGTATTATTAACGCTTGAGCTAAATATGCAAAACAGTAACATTGACGTGCGGTCATCCGCTGCAAATTGTATTTGTATTGCAGAATGTAACGATGTCATATATGAGCCGTTCACTGTACACATCGATTAACTCCATGAAACAAAAAGTTGAGAAATTCGATGAAATAATGTACACTGTTTTTTGAAATTCCTGTTATAATATAAATTGAAATATAAAATGTAGAATGCATAAAAACAGATATAGCTCTCATCTAACGGTATATCAAATTAATAAGAAAGAATAACCAAAAAATAATCGTCAGTAATGTTACCGTTTTCATGTGACTGGTAGAGTTAATCGATTTGGCAACTGAAAAAAGTTAAATTCAGTCTTTAAATTTTTAAGTTTTTTAATACAGAAAAAGTTAGTTTTTATATATTTTTATTACAGCTTCTCCATAAAAATGAATGTTGACAGTTCTGTTATGTTGTTCGTGATTAATTCATCAGCAATATTATAAATAATGTCTCCTTCATCAGCTGTATGTGAAGATTCGTCATTTCGATTTTTTTCAAGTTTTTATAGTAATCATTAGGACCGAATTTTAGCAGATCCATCATGTCTTTCCATTTTTCCCTTGTCGCAGTTCTACCTTTAGGATTTAATAAAGGCTGATCTATATTTTTCAAGCTTTGTGGTCTACGGTACAGACTTTCTTATATTAATAGCTTTAAATTCTGTATCATCATTACAGTCACATTTGAATTGTATGAGATGGGGTTTGGACCTTTCTAACTTTATCCAGCTTATTTTAAACCAATTTACTGGAAACCCGGTGACGGTTACTTTTCTGTTAATGATTGATTGTTTTAAAGGTTTTGTTGAAACAAAAATCTTTGTGGGTCATTTTGGTTACATGAAATGGCGCTTCCTTTTTACATGTTTTAATTGTATTGTATACCAATCATCTGGTGAAAAAATATTTTGATTTTTTTTTTCGCACGTGACTCAATAATAGCCAAATCTGAATCATTTCGCAAAAAGCAGTGTCCACTGATCAAAAATTTCATTTCAATTGACTCAGCTCTTATTCCCGAACTTTGAACAAGTTTCAATAAACATATGACAGTTTTAATATTTCTGATAATCCAATAATTAATAATATAATTGCGTTATTGGAATTATATTAATAATAATTATATAATTACATAAATTATATTAATAAATATTATTCAATAGCAGACATTTTTTTGCCGTTTAATGGTGTTAATCTTTATTATTCGAGAAAGTTATTATAAATATAAAAAGTTATGACTGTACTAAGTGCTTCGACACTTAAATTTAAGACTTTTCAAAAAGTCGAGTTAATCGATTTGTGCACTGAACAGCTCAAATATTACACTATAAAACATTAGTTATATTCGTGGAATGTCCACGGTAATTTTTTTTATATTGGATTAAAAAAATATTATTATACATTGGCAATTATTTATTTGTTATTATCATTTTAATGTACTGTCGAACTAAGTACGGTAGATAGATGTATTAATATTAGGTCCTTACATATGAAATTAGCGTTTTGTCGTACTGACCACTTTGATCTGAAATATCTCCTCTTTGGTTAAGAATCCCAAATTCAAATTTATAAATTCATTTAGCTGGTACATTTTAGTTTTGAAAACAATCATTCATTTGTTTTTTCCTCATAATTTTTTTCTTTGGCGTTCTTATTACCGCACAATGGAAAACATGAAATATCGGTATATTTACGAGAACAAGTTCCACCGTGAAAACAGTGCTCCAGAAAAAGCTCGAAGGATTAATAATATGTACGGCGCTGGTGTCGCAAAAGAAAGCACGGTATGTTTTTGGTTTCAACGTTTTCGTTCTGGAAATTTCAACCTTCAGAACCAACCACGTGGAAGGCCGGAGACCAAAGTGGAAAATGAAGAATTAAAGACTATTGTGGAAGCGGATCCATCACAAATCACTTCAGATAAAGCTGCAGGCTTTGGGGTAAGTGATAAATTTGTATTGATCCACTTGAAGTAAATCGGGAAAGTAAAAAAACTTGAACGATGAATTGAGTGAATCAAACTTGCAAACA
>DWLR01000653.1:0-23287 GCA_018246295.1 Papilio alexanor hazarajatica | reverse complement strand
ACAAATGTTTGTCTTGGGTGGGAATCGAACCCACGACCTGTGGCGCGACAGGCAAGTGTCTTGCCACTGCGCCAACCGGTCAGTCAGTAACTACTAGTAATTGCACTGAAAACTTTAAATGGGTCGAATCTCTCATTCTGTGACTTGTACAAGGTTTTATCAGTACAGATTTTCCAATTTTATCCCCACAATTCGGGGAGGTTGTATACCACAACTCTATACTATTTTTACAACTACTAGTATTCAAGGCATTTGCCTTGACACACTTTTCATTTTTAAGCCACTTTAAAGTCGTTCAAGTATTCATTCTTTAAAGAGTATCAACGCACCTACAAATCTTTTGTGTAACTATAATACTCTTTTAATTTGTTTTCTCTGGCAAATATAACATAACATTTTGGACAAAACAAATATTTATAATATAAAATAGGTTTAAGAAGAGATTACGAGTATCTACAGTCATAAAAAAATTAAATCGGTTTATTAATGGATGATTTATGTTTCATAGAGACTTCCACTAGCGGAAGTTCGTTAGTCAGTTTTGTTATTGTCGATGCTGACGTTGTTGTTCATAACGATCAAGTTTGTTTTTATGTTTAGCTTAATAAAGCAGAGTTGGTAAGTGGATGTCGAGTGTTAGTAGTCGGTGGAGCTGGCGCACTGGGACAGGCTATCATCTCTGTATGCCTCTCGCTGGGTTGCACTGTCTATACAACTGTCAGCACGTTACGAAAGAAGCGAGTTTTGCTCAACTTGTTTCCTAAACTAAAAGGTGAGGAATTAAATAAAAAAAAACATTAATTTTAAAATGTAATAGAAGTTGATTTATCCAAATTTCATTTATTGTGATCGTTTCGAAAATTTGCTATTCTTAAAAAATTCTCAATGGAAGGAATTAAAGAAACACACCTGCGCCTTTGTTGTTTCTATTAACAATCCTAACATCAGTTACAATCAAAAGTCCAAACAGATGTTATAATTATTGTTGTTTGTACGAATTGATTTCAAATTGAAAATATTGCCCCAACGTTGTTTATTGTTGTTGTCTTACAACATCAACATTAACACATATCTTTTATAACTTTTGGTTATTAATGTGTCATTTCGTATTTAATTCCAGAAAACAACATAATATGTGACTCAAATCATGAGGTTTTATTTGAACATATAGTGGTTGATACTGACAATCAACTTTGTCACACAGTCGTTAGTTCTGCGTCGGGCAGACTAAAAGAGGCAAGTTTGAGTTAAGTTTACTGTTCCAACCGCCTTGTAGTCGATAGTTTAGCTTTCGAGTACTTAGCGGATAATAATTTATTACAATGTCAGTTTTTGAAGGAAAGGAAGAAAGGAAGTGTCTATTTTTGATCATGAATTAAGTACGAAAGAAATTTTAAAAGTAAATGTATTAAAGACGAGAGATTTGATAACTCATAACGAGTTACACCCGCCTACACAAGAATTACCTTTGCACATTTTCTTAATTGACGTTGAATGTTTTTCACAAATTTTAAATAAATGAAAAAGAAAATTTAATTGCAGGTAGCAATGAAGTGCATCTGTTTATTTGGAAACTTTTTAGACATTAATCGATATGACATGGACTTGAACAGATCTTTCGGAATGAGCTATTTGGAGCAGGACAGGTGTTATAAGACGGTTAATTTATCAAGTCTATTTGAGACAAGGAATAACGCAGAGAAACAGGTATGCTAATTTAAATAAATCATAATAAACTGCCACCCCACTACTTCCTAATGATATGTTCAAAACCAGATAGATGTTACTACCACCTTTTCATCATCATTAAAATCATGATTTACGCTAATGTGGACAGTTTAGAAAATAAATTGCTTGATTGAAAGGGAAGTGATAATATTATCTGGATCTGTCTACTGGAAAGGTCAAACTGCGTTATCATCAGAATGTTATACATACACCACACTAACAATTGAATCTAAAAAAAATCGTGATTTACTATTTTCAATTTTCAAATTTCCAATAAAGGTTTCGATTTTATTTCATTGTAGACTATCAGACGTATGATTGCTGAAGGAATTTCCAACGGGGTTGTTAAGCCATTGAGTTCAATAACTTACGACATCGAAGATGTAAGAAAGGCGCTAAAATTATTGTCATCAAGAAACAATGTTGGCAGAGTTTTAATAAAAATAAAATCCCACCTTAAAAGCAAAGTAGTACCTCGGTAAGTGTATCTCCAAGGACCATCGATTTGTTAAACCAATTAATTCTTATTCATTACTCATTCGTTCTATGATTATTCAATTGTGTTGCGAAAAATTTCATAGAAAATAGAATATCGAGTGACATTATATGCAACTAGCTATGTTTCAGAATCACTTGTGCTTCAGAAGCAACATACGTAGTTGTTTGTACCGAAGAATTGCTAAGTTTGGAATTGATAGAACTTTTAATTTATCGCGGTGCCAGAAATCTCATAGTACTTTGGAACGGGTCTCCAACTGCTTATTTCCTATACAAAATTAGGTGAGTTTAAGCATCAGCTATAAAATTGACAAAGATTAAAATTTAAATAAATAAATAAACATGTAATTTGCTTACAGATTCTGGAAAGAATCACATTCAACAGTAAATATTGTTATCAAAAGTTTAATTAACGAAAAACAATGTAACAATGCGATTAAGGAAGCAGAAGATATCGGTTCATTAGAAGGCATTTTCCTTATCTTGAGTAACGATGAAAAGTACAGTGATAATGTATCAGGAGCACCAAAGCTCTTGGCAAGACACAAAGACCACCTGTCAATGATTTCGAACCTAGATGTCGCATCGAGAAATCTTTGCAAGAATTTGAGGTATGCAATAAAACATTTTAAAAACAAGAAGTAATTAGTAGTAACAGTATTGCAGTAGAATTTTATAACATTACAAGCGATTTTAAGATTTCTTGTTATCTCAGTTATTTTTGCAATATTGAAATACGTCCGGACGCAATGATTACTCTAATTTTCCAACTTTCTTTTACGGGTGGATCCCATAGTCAGATGGCTGTTATTGTAATACTTAGGAAGAAATGCGTTAGAAAGACTAAAAGTCGTGTGCCAATAAATTCCTCTAAGGGCAATCTAGTTTTGGAGAAAAGAAGTCTCTATAGCAGGATATTTCTGAGGCAAGAAGCAATAAAGAATAAGAAAGAAAGAAAAAGCATTACTCATGACACTATTACACATTACATAAACAAACTTGTATATTAATTACAATTTGATATTACGCGATTTCATGCGTGTGGCCCTATAGCTTTTTTCATTTTATAACCAATAATAATTCCTTAGTTGTAAAACTAATAATTAATTAAATAAATAATGTAAGAAGTGTTATTATAACATCTAATAATTTAGTATTTGAAATTGAACTAATTTTACAGATTTTATCGCGTTAACTTTTTATCAGTTTAATTTCCTTCGCTCTCTTTGTTGAATGATTTTTTTTATTTGTTTCAGACACTTTGTAGTAGTCAGTGAATCATCACGGAATATTTATGATGAAAAAGTTTATTTGGAAGCTGAAAAAATATGCAAAGAACGCCAATCTCTTGGTCATCCGGGACTGGCTTTTAGAGCTGAAGTAACAAATCAGGTATTATGCCAGATAAATAGTTTACATTAGTGTAAATACTTTCACATTCTACAGCGATAGAATGTGAAAGTATTTACACACGTCTGCAACAACAAAATTTATTATTCGAATGGCCCACTCGACCAATGAAATACCGGGACCTCACAGAAGACAGGCGTGAAGAAGAAGTTTTCTGCATGTCGTCTGATGAGTGACGTGCTGGAGGCCTAATCCTAGTCCTCTTTCCCTACCCACACTTTTATAATAAGGAAAGATGTGGATCTCCGTGGCCGTAATAACTACAGCCAAAACTAATCACAGTATGGACTGTGCCGACCCTGTGTAGGTTGGAAAAGGGCAGGGAGATGATGACTCCTTTCACATTTACCAAATTTCTGTAGTGACATTCATTAAAAATTTAAAAAAGTTTTCGTATGATAAGTACTTAAATTTTTTACATTGTTTTGTTAAAAACATTAATTTTATCGATATTAAAATTTGAATTCTTCTAAAATTGCAGTTGTCTAAATACTCCAATCATTCGAACAACAATATGACAATACCTGCACAGACAATATCTGCGGTACTCAGTGCATTAGAAAATAGCATGCATCTGAATTTTTATAACATTAAGGCAGAAATTGGGATACATGGCAATAAAAAGGATTCCCCGTTAACTAAGAATAAAGAAATAGGTAAATTATTTATTTATTTCTTCAGCTAAAATAAGTAAATAAATATACTTTGACCAACAAAACCATGTTGATGGTTTGACTGTGGGATTGAGTCTCCGTACATTATGTACTCGTATATTCGTGACAATGGAAGTATATAACGAAAGAAAAAATGACAAAAATAATATAATAAAATGAAAATAAAAAAATGTACTTTTTTTAATTTAACCTGCTAAAGAATTTAAAGTGTAATTTTTGTTGTGCCTTATTTGTACATGTAAAATATGATTTTAACTTCTGTTAGCAGTTCAATCTTCATTAGCTTAAGGACTGTTTTTTAATTTTGCGTTAAATTCTTTTGGCAATAAAACAAAAATCTATTGAAATAATTTAACCAATTTTATAAATATATTTTTATGATTTTACAAAGTAAGAGTTAGATTCGGAAAACATTTGATGATTCTCAGATTCAACAGATCTTTTTATGACTTGTACTTTATCATTTCAGATTCCCAAACTAAAACTGGCACACTCAAAACTACTGACAACAATGAAAGAAATATAACTAAAAAAGTTCCTCTTTACAGGTAGGTTATTCAAACCAACGCATATGGCGTATGTTGCCATATAATAATTTTAATATCAATTCTAATTGGGCTTGAATTTCAAAGCACCCGTAGTCTGATAAAAAGACTCCAGTAACATCTTAGCTAGATATATAAATATGGTAATTAATTTTCATGTCTGAAATGAAATGAGATGTGACAAGGCATCTTACGACTCTTGAACTTGCGAGCTCGTTACGATGGAGCTGAGGGAGTGCTTATAAAATTATAATATTGCCTGTAATTTTATGGTTTTGTATAGTTTGTGCTACTCCGAGAGAGGTAATATCATTTATTAAGTGCTGTCTGTAACTATTATATATTCCCGAGGTGGGTTGGCGGTAGGCAAATGGCCGGCTGTAAAAACTATGGACAAAACCAGTTAGAGCCTGGACTCCAATAGAGTTCAGGAGATATGGAAGAGTAGTACATACTGTGCCGAACCTACGCAGATGGGAAAAGGCAGGGAGATGATGATGTCTGTAATTTTATGGTGTCTGTCATAGCCCAAGTTTGTGTGAACAGAAAGTAAAAGTAAATTGAAAGTTTTATATTGCAGTTCCAGTAACGGCAACGGAAATTCTGTGCTAAAGCAAAACACCAATGGTTTTGGAATTTTTTATTCTTTAATCGAAAAAAGCGTTTTTGAACTTACAAGTGATCCCATAGTGAGGATGTCTACCAAAGCTTTTGAATACTTTGAGGTATGACATTGAACTCATCTTATACAGCTATTTTTATGAGGGTAAATAGGAAATTGTGTAAAGTATAATGCTCTTCACATTGACAATGAAAGAGAGCCGTAAGACTGCAAATTACTTGTTCATAATAAATTCTAATCAGAAATTGTTGAATCATTGTCTCGAGATGTTAAATTTTCTTTACAAAAGTCGTCAAAATTCAGATACAGATTCAACTTATATGCTTGCGACAACTTATTTTTTAGAATTGATTTAGTGAGTCTTATTTTTTTTAATACGTATCAATAATATTTACAAATTCATATGGGAGAATAATAATCTTTTAACGTTATTAAACAAAAACAAAATCTACTTCAAATTTGTATAATTCTTCTTTATAAGAGATAAGAAATATAATCTTTTAGGAATAAGAAATAGATAAAAGCTTAATTATCTGTTGCTTCAATATCAGTTGCCATGCTAATGTTGACAGTAATACTTTTTGACACACGTTATCTATTATCGAAATTAATATATGCGGAAACAAATTACAAAAAAAATGTTAGGAAAAAATAAGAAACGAAGCATGCTAAGCCGCGGGCAACAGCCTAGTTTTATTTATAACCATTTACAGTCACGCTACGTTTCATTACAAACCCATAAAATCCAAACAGCGCTTGTCTTAAGTCTATCGACATGTCAAAATTCGGTATATTTTCGGAACCTAAGGTTCATATAAAATTAAATGGGACCTACTTGCGAATGTCCATTTACCGACAAAAGAAAAATTTAATAAAACAACAAAAATTTAGGAAATGACGAAGTGCTACAATAACAAATGTAAAAAGATGCAACCGAATTGAGAACCTACTTTTTTGAAGTCGGTTAAAGAAAAGATAACAATTATATTCTTATCAAGTGTAGAATATGCAATGTAAGCAGTACATAATACCTCAACTTTTATTTACTTACGAATTCGAGAGAGAAATTAGAACAAAGCAAATTTACTTATTTACCGGTAACATTTGCAATTCAAATCACCTTCAATCACCGTACATTCTCGAGCTACATAGAGTTTTATTTTATATAAATTCTCCTTATATATTAGTTGCGGCAAATAGTATCAATACTGTTATTTCTGAAAACAGGACAAGTTGGAAATAGATGCTAATGCTGCACATCTAATATTGATACCCGGCTTTGAAGGTCATCACAGAATATTTAAAGGACTATGTGAGCCATTAAAAATCAGAGCCGTCGCTGTGGATCTGGACACAGATCTAAAAAGTTCCAGTATTCAAGAAATGGCTTCAAATATATACAAGGTATCGTTGGTTGTACTGCAATGTAATAAGAATTGCTAAATTTTAATTTAAGCAGTGTAATATGATCATTAACTTCTTCGTTTTTACTTTTGGTCGTATTATAACTTACTAACTATAAATTATAACTTTATGGTTAAAAGATAAAACAAATATTATGTATATTTTTGTAGTCGCTGTCAAAGAACTTTGACTTCAACAAGAAGTTTTACTTATTGGGGTATTCTTTCGGAGTGAACGTAGCATTGGAATTAGCAGCTTTAATAGAAGAACAAGGTATTTATTGTCTGGCATTATTAATTGGTGTTAATTTTCTTTGTGAAATTATTTTTTAATGAATATATTATTGTAAACAGGTCAGCGTGGTATCGTCTACTGTTTGGATAGCAGTCCCGATGCTTTAAAGTGTCAATTGAAGACTTACGTCGGTGATTTATCGAATGTAAATCTGCAAAATGTAGTCGCAGCGCATATGTTTTATCTAACGACTGGATTAAACAGTGATGATTTTAAGAAAGAATTGGAAACTATTGATAGCTGGTACAAGAAGATCGAAGTCTTCATCGAACGCGCTAAAGAACTGGTCTCCTATTCTCATGAATATATGAGATTGTTATTGGAAACAACATATGAAAGACTTTTACTTGCACGAGAATATCAAGCAAATTTCAAATTGAATTCGGAATTGGTTCTAATTAAATCAACAACTACTGCTGAAGTTGTAAATCTAACTGACGATTACAATTTGGGAAAGTATTCTAAGCGTCCGATCAAGGTTTATGATATTGATGGGGACCATGCTTCAGTGCCTTACAATATAAGAATACCGAGTATCATAAATGGCTCGCTGGAACCGAAACATGTGGAAGAATTCAATAAAACAAACACATGTGAAACGTATTTGATGTATTATTGAATTTCTATAAGTAATAAATAGATATCGGTGTTGGTTACAAGTACTTTTCTTTTTTAAATAAATGTTATATTTGCCAAATAATATTGTTTTAATCATAACATTGAATAAATTACGTAGCAAGGACAAATTCTTGATTTTCGGCCTCTTAAATCCTTGTATAATTAGCTCACTGATGCTCTTATTACAGTTTTTTTTAATATTAATAGTATGTAATATTTGTATTACGGACTGGTTGGCACGGTTGGTAAATTGCCTTTCACGCCACAGGTAGTGGGTTCTATTCCCACCCAAGACAAACATGAACTGTGTGCATGTACATGTCTGTTTGTCTTGTGTCTGGATGTAAAGACCACCGGAGGACGGGCAGCGGCATCCTTTTTTAGTACGGTGGAACATACTGCGATCGCCAACCCGACTGCCGAGCGTGGCGATAATGGCACATTTTCCCCCGTGGTGCGATCAATAGAGGAGGTCTATGTTCAGCAGTGGACTATCATAGGCTGAGATGGATGGATGGGATGGAATATTTGTATAAGGAAATAGCTTGAATATTAATTTTGAAATAAGAATTATGGAATTTAATCTAATATTATTTTTAACTAACACTTGCACAATTAATCCGTGTTGAACTCGGTTGTTGGTAATTTTATTCATATGTATAGTTAAACTTTTAACTTTTTTGTTATTTAATAATTAAATAGTGATGATTTAAAAAAAGTACGATCAAGCGTACAGAGTGGACGTGTGCAAGATTCTTGTAAAACAAAATTTTAAATATTAACATTCAATTTCAAATCGTAACATCTAAGACTTAAAGTAGTTGTTACAGTGAATAAGTTTTTGTAATATTAGCCTTTTATGCATTAAAAGTGCAACAGTGCATCGTTATCTTGATCCAGAGTGGCCCTCCTCACCCCCGCGGGTAAACGAGACAAGCTCTGAATTTTTTGTACTGCGTAAGTGCGCACCCGGTCAGTGAGTACGTTCTACACAGATATAAAATGAGTCTATTAAGATCGCCCACTGGAAGCGACTTAGTTATGATGATGAGTGGGTCACAACCAAATTTAACAAACGGACGTGATGTACCGCATATAATTATCCGTAGTAAGAGGAAACTAGTAGATGATAATGAGTGGATGAAGTCCGAAATGGCAGAATTAAAAAAGCAAATGTTATATATTATGATTTTTTTGGTGACCTCGAGCAATGAACAAACTGAAAATATAAATAAAATCTGCCAAGACGTATGTGACATTAAAAACCAGCTCAATAATATGAAGGGCACGATGGACAAAGTTATCATAGAACAGAAAAACCTTAAAGTAGACTGGATGACATAGAGTCTTTCTCTCTTTGTATAGATAACAGGGTAAGCAAATTAGAAACAGATATCCCCAAATTAAAAATAGATACACCTCAGACTACGAAAGAAGAAATAATTATAGAAATACAGGAAAGAGCTTCAAGAAGAAAAAATTTAATTAAAGAAGGCATACCTGAACTGCAATCTAAACTTGCTTCGGAAAGGTCAAAGTACGATAACGAGAAGTGTCTAAATATTCTTAAAAAAATGTTGAATGACTATCCTGAGCCCGAGAAATTAGTTCGCATTGGCAAATACAATCCTAAACAAAATCGCCCCCTAAAAATAAGTCATCCGAAGAATCAGTCAAAAGAATATTACGCAACCGAAATAAAATTAGCATAGATAATGTCAAAATATACTCGGATCAAACAAAGCAACAAAGAAGCAATATAAAAAAACTCAAGGACGAAATAGAAAAGAGAAGTAATGAAGGTGAAATAGACTTATTTATCAAGTATGTTAGAGGTGTGCCCAAAATAATAGAAAAAAACGCTACGCTCCAGCCTCCAAGTGCGCCGCCATTGCACGCAACGCGGTGTTAACCTCATTACCTGAAAAGATTGTGTATCAAATTTCGAATAACTACACAGATATTATAACTACTAAAAATACAATCAGGTGTTTCTATGCAAATGCTCGTAGTATTGTAAAGCCGGGTAAATTAGACGAATTAGAATGCGTAATTCAGTCTCTAAAACATACTACATGTCATTGTCCTTTCGGAAACCTGGATTAAAAACGAAGAAGAGGCAAGGAGATTAAATTTAGCTATTGAAATAAATTAGCTTTAATGACTTAAATTTAGCTTTAGAATTTAAATATTGATAAACTAATTACACCCTCAGGATGTGTATCGGGGTTGGCCCAAATTTGTGAGTCTTTTAACAAATATTTTTCAACAATTGGTTCAACACTTGCAAACGATATACCTATTAAATATCACAAAGACATAGGCCTACGGCAGCAGATCCCAACAAATAATGAGAATTTACTAAGTTGAACCCGACATCAGCTGATGAAATAACTAAAATTATTGATAGCCTTGACCCGAACACTAGTTGTGGCATAGATGGTATTACAACTAAAATGTTAAAGTGTATAAAAAATTGATTGCTGATAGGCTAGCAAATTACATAAATAATTGCCTAGAACAAGACACGTTTCCTGAGAGTTTTAAAATTGCAAGAGTAACTCCGATTTACAAGTCTGGGAGTAAAACTGACCCTTGCAATTACCGTCCGATTTCTGTATTACCTATAATTTCTAAAATTTTTGAAAGAATACTCTATATCAGACTTGAATATTTTCTAAATTCAACTGACTATTTTTATCCCGGTCAATATGGATTTCGACCAAAATCTAGTACGCTCTCTGCGGCACTCGATATTATTACTAAAATAAAAACTGAAATAGATCAGAAACAAATAACAGTAGGAGTGTTTATTGATTTGAAAAAGCATTCGATACTGTCAGCCACAAAATACTATTAGAGAAACTTCAAAACTCTGGCGTAGTAGGAAAGGTCTAAATATTTTCAGGTTATATTTAATAGGTTTTTATAGGTAATTATAAAAGTAGTGCAAGTAATGTAACTTTTGGTGTTCCTCAAGGGTCTATTCTTGGCCCATTAATGTTTTTAATATATATTAATGATATGCCCAGAATAAGGTTAAAAGGTGACCTTACTTTGTATGCTGATGATACTAGCATTTTCTACTACCGTAGATCCGTTGAAACCATTATTGCAGATGTTCAATTTGGCTTAAATACCATAAGTCAATGGTGAAAGTATAATTTATTAAAAATTAATGCATTAAAAACCAGTTACATAATATTTGCTGCTGAAATAAAAATAATAACATTAATCTCATCTTAAATGGTCAACTTATAGAATGAAAAACACAAGAAAAGTATCTCGGCCTAATACTAGATAATCGTCTTAATTGGAAGCCCATGACAAGTTAGTAAAAACTTTATTTAACTACAATTATTTAACTCCTTCAGATAAGTTGTATAAAGATACAAAAATTATGACTATAAAACAAACATACGAATACTCTACATGCTTACTCATACGAAAAATTCTTAACAAAGATGTGCATGCTAAAATAACGTTTATTAAAAAAGATCAAGTACAAAAATTAAATTACGAAGTGCTAATAATTTGATATCTCGATCGGTAAGAACAAATTATGGTAGTAAAACAATTGAATACGAGGGAGTACAAATTTTTAACAAATTAGCAATAAAAAATGTCAAGTCTTTATATAGTTTTAAAATAAGACTGAAATATTACTACCTCAATAAACAATAAATAAAAAAAATAATAATTTGGGGTAAATCAGTTATTTATTTAATCAGTATGTGTATGTGTGTGTGTGCGTGTGTTATATATACATATATATAAGTATTGAGTAGCTATGATATAGGTAAATATGTTTTATATTATTTGTTTAGACCATTTTAATTGAACGTTAATACAAAATAAAAATAATGGAAACCATCGGTTCATATAATTCATGCCACATCTAGTTTACACGCACTTCGTTACATCTGCGGCACTTAGACCGCATCGGTCGTTCATTATTGGTTTTGTTTACAAATTATGTATGTTTACCGACATTTTGTGCTTTTTTATTTTACTATATCTAATAATCTGTACGCTTGTAACATGTTCTATAATATTATTTGTATATTCCTTAAGTAAGAGAATTGTAAATTCATATTAAGGAAATAAACTTCTAAACCTAAACAATGTAATTTTAAACATATTATCAAGTAAACGAACATTTTAAAACTATTTAGAAAATATTGTGATTTTATGATCCAGTAGGTGATAGTGGTGTTGGGGGGGGGGGGGAATCCTCTGAATCGTGGCCGGTACTCAAAGAATCTTAAACATCTACGGTACACAGTGTCTGAGTTGTATTTCTATATTAATTTAAATCGTAGCTACCTAATATTATTAGAATTTTATTATAAAACTTAAATTTTAGTGTCATGTTCGGTTTTTTTTAGTTTTATTGTTCGCGGAAAACTTATACTGACCCAAAATGACGTAAATTTGTTCCACGTGACCTCCGGTAGCCTACCGCTGGACCGAACATCATGATACAATTATAATCATACAGTAGTGTATTTTTTTTTTTTTTAAATTAGCTGTCACTTCTTGTTAGCGATCTCCGCCTATGAATATCCTCGACGGTACTGCATGTATGCTTCAAGCATTTAAGTACGTTTTTTCTCGAAGAATTCTAAGTCATATTGGTTTGGAATGATTGGGATGATAAGAGGGGCAGGCAGAGACTACGGATTTCTATTTGGTACGATTTTGTCTCACCTTTCTCGCTTCTTTGTAATTGATTATATAACGTAAGGCCCGGTGTTACAAGGTTTGATTCAATATTGCACGTAAAAATACAAAGTATTACCTACGTATGATTAAAAAATAAACGTTTTCCCCTAATATTATTATATAGTATACACATAAGTATACTTGTTTATTAAATAATTATATGTTAATAGTTCTATAGAGTTATCTCTTGTAATGAAAAATCGTGACTAAAAATCATGATTATATTTCAACTTTTTGTTGCTATTATTTTTTGCTTATTTTCAAAATCTGTGCAATAATATTAATGATGCTTAATATTACCTCTACTATATTATTGCAAGGAAAGATTTATTTATATGTCATAGCTAACTACAAATTTAACACACACGGTTTGTAGTCCGACGACTGCGATCCGAAGTCCATTTTATCCCCGCGCGTCTCGCCTCCCGCTTACCCCGCTATAGTCCTATGCGTAATTAACACAATATAAGTATGTAATGTAATAATACAAACCACGCTATTATTGAGTGTATGTACATGTGTTTATATTTATTTTCATTTTATTCTAGTGTATATATTTTAGGTCAAGCTTTTGCTGGATCAAGGATTAGAAAGAATAGACAATATCTTTGGCTGGATCACTGATCACAGTTGGTTTGAGTTAACCATCTCAACTTACATCCAGCGGCGGCCCTGGGGCAAAGCGAGTAGTGCTGCTGTTTTGCGGCCCAACTTAATTTGATGATTATGATCATGAACAATTAATACGATACATATGAGTAAATCCAGTAAACAAAAGCTTCTTACTTTTTTTTACAGAACAGTTTATTATTTAACAAAAAAAATTTGCCTCTAGAGGTATATATAATAACCTGAGCCACACATGACCTCATTTGTTTTTAGGTTACGTACTAATTAAAACGAAAAACTTTGTGATCTTTTCAATTTAAAATTGTTTCATGTTATAACGCTATCATATATATTTGCATACTAAAATTATAATCGAAAATAATGGAAATATGTTTTGTTTTATTAATGCTACTTTTCCATCAAAGTTTTGGAATTATATACAGACTTAACGGTTAGTAAATTGATTTATTTATGTTATTTGCAAAGGTAACTTAAAATAATTTCTATACCGGTGTGGGCAAACGGATTTTTGGCTAAGAGTTTTGATCAATTTTCCAAGAAAGTCACGTTAAGCCGTTGGGTTGAGGGTCGATATTACGAGCGGTGGTTTTAGAGACGGCGCGCATTGGAGATTCTTCTCTTTGTTACCCTGACTCCTGACTGTGTGAGTCACAGAACACTGCAATCGATGTTATACTATTTTACTTAAGATGAACAAACACGCATAATAAAAGCTTGATTTCACTTGGAAAAAAATGTTTATTTCTTATGTGGTACATTTTTGAATTTTATTTTTGTTACTTTAAAAATGTGTATTCGAAATAAGAAAAAGATTAAATTTCTTTTGCTTTCTTATATAAAAAGGAAGTTAATGCTTTTTAACGCTCATTCTGGATATTTTAGTCGATTCATGTATTAAATATAACACGAATTCCAAGCAAGAACAAAAACTTTGTGGGACAAAAAAGATCGTAGACAAATATTCTTTGATCGAAATAGCGTAGTCACAGGAGCAGTTAGGGCAGTTTGTATCTTCTAAACCGGCGTCGTAGCCACGATACACAGATATCAAAGCGTTTTATCTAGACTAACCAATCTCGTACTGGCCACCAAATTGTATAACTGGGCCGCAATTGCGCCCGAAATTAGAAAAATGTTTGTATAAGATACAAATGTTTTAAGTACTAATTTACAATAACTAACAATAATAACACTAATTATCCTTACGAGATAGATAAGATAATTCTGTCTATGTCAACATAATGTGTTTCGTTTAAAATTGAAATACAAAACAGTTCTCGATCACAAAATCAGTAGAAAATTTTAATAAAAGTCTATAAAGACAACTCACGAAAAATGCGTCGATGTTTAGTCTATTAACTAGTTTTGTTGAAAACATAAAAAGGTCAGTGCTACTTAAAGCGATTATACTTATGTCATGGGAACAATCAAGGGTTGTAATAGTATACCCGTGTTAATGTAGATTTTATTTATTGATTAAAATATATTTTTTAAAATACGACATACGCTAGTGCTGTCCAAGTTATTAATAACGTTATCATTGTTTTTTTCAGAAGAAGAATATGAGCAAATGCCACCACTGAACTATGTGGACGACTATGATGGTTGCTTCCAAGATCCTGATGCTCTGTACTGTACCATGAAATTAAAACTAGTATCGGATACGCCTAACGATCTAATGGATTTGATAGGGGTAAGATTTTTCTATTTTTATATGATCATCGAACTTTTAGCAATCATTGTTATAAACGGTGAAAGGAGGCAAGCGAACGATTTATCTGTTATGACCATCTTTAGTCGCCAATATACGCAATAACCACAAGAAAGATTGTCGTTCATCGTCACCACTATAGCCACCCGGTAACGTCTCGCCGCGGCGATCGAATGGAATGCTGGAACAAATTTATCTCTCGCTTGGTCAATCTTCGACCACACGGCGTTCACCCGTCGTCCATGCGTGGAGGCCGCTGCCGGTTAGGCGTAAAAACCGATGACCGGCTTTTTTGTGAGACAACAAAGCAACCGGTTATCGGTTATCGGTTAGGGTAAGTATATACAAAAGAACAGAAGGAAGGGATAGGTAGGTTTAACTGAAATAGATTGTAATAAGTTTTAAATGTAAGGTCGAACATGTACGAACGTGGTTTTTGTTTATGCGTCATCGAATCGTTAAGACATCCATTTGCTGGCAAAAAGTACTGCCCCGAAGATCATAACAATGACGTATATTTTTGTTTTAATCAGAACTACTCCGAGTGGGATATTACACATTTCGATCATAGTAAACTTTACCGAGGAGTTTGCGTGACGAAAACATGTAATACGAGCAAGCAAGAAATATCGATGAATTTAAACAACTCTCTCGAGTTGTGTCTCAACAAATCTCTATGGAAAGACTACAAGCTCAAAGCAAAACTTCTAACAGCACCCGAATGTTATACAAAGAATAAAAATATAAAGTTGGATTCTTGGGATATAATTGTTGGATCATTCTGTGCGTTGATAATTATTGTTAATATCGTTGTTACAATATATGACTTATATGCGAACAAAAAACCTGACCACAAAGGTATGTAGTTTTTAATTAATTATTACTTAGTATGGTTTTGCATATTTTTTCCATGTCTACAATCACATAAGTTTTTCTTTGGAAAAGTTTTAAAATCTAAATAATCTTTAAATGAAAACTTTTAAATCACATTAAATAAGTTTTAAGTAAAATGCTACAAGTAACAGGAAACTGTCTCTGTTTAACAATTTTTCACTCTTATTTCACTTACCACCACCACCCACCACCTCAGCCTATGATCGTCCACTGCTGGACATAGGCCTCCCCATTGATCCCATCATTGGGGGGATGATATATTCCACCGTACTAAGAAAAGGACGGTGTTGCCCCTCCTCCGGTGGTCTTTATATCCAGACTCAAGACAAACAGAGATGTTCATGCACACAAATGTTTGTCTTGGGTGGGAATTGAACCCACGACCTGCGGCGCGGAAGGCAAGTGTCTTGCCACTGGGCCAACCGGTTAGTCAATTCACTTAAGTAGGTGCTTTTTAAGTAGGTAGTAAGAACATATAAAATAAAAAATGTGTCGAGAAAGATTATTGAAACGTGCAACTAATAGACAGATAGAGAAATTATTTTATACAAGATGGTGACAAAGTGCCAATGGATCTATTAAAATTCAACTGATCGTCAGCAGCCATCAATATCTGCTACAATCAGAATATTTGCTTTGCCAGTCAGAGGACGGGGATTGCGGCATCAAAATTATCAGTTGAAACGCAAAAGTAAAAATATCTTTATGTTAGTATTCTTTGGTTGGTGGCACGTTTGAAGCAATTCAGGCTAGGCTTTTTTGTTGAAGCCGTTCCGAATTATTTATAAAATTTCGTTTTATTAGTAGGTAATTTGTGACTTAACAACATTTGTTACAACACAACAACAACAATATACGTTGAATATTACACAATAAACAGCAACAAAAGGACGCTTAACTTATTACAATAAATATTTGTTTTAGGAATGGATATCCTATTGTCATTTTCAATATTACGTAACTGGACCAGACTGCGACAGAATGACTACAGAATAAAGGGGCCAACAGCAATATTGAAAGGAATCGACGGGATAAGGTAGACAAATTTATTATAAGCCTATTTTGTGATAGAATTGAAATTGTATCTTTATTTAAAACAATTGTGTTAAATAGATAATAACAACGAATTTGCATCACCGAAGGAATAAGTTAACAGTTAATTTGGTCGCAAAAGAAACTTCAATTACAATATTGAAGCTAACTTTATGAAATAAATGTACTGTAATGATTTATATTTCAAAAAGTCGAAAAATCTTAGTTTTTTTTTAACAAACCCTTAATAGACAAACCCATAACCCTAAATTGATCCAGTATATTTATTTTATTTGCATTGTGAAAGTTCAGTCCAGCAGTTATCTGATATAGGGCGATGATGATGATCATGAAGATGATAATAAAGATTAACAATAAAATAAATAAAAAATTAACAATCTTCATCCATCCATCCATCCATCCATCCATCTTTACATAATATGTAATACGATTATAATGTACGATTTGGAAGTATATGTTAATTTTATTTTTTTGTTATCAGGAACAGTGTTTTTTTAACAATGGAGGAATTACGTAGGGTCTTACATTTTAATACTACACAATTTTAATTTCAGAGCTATAATTATGATCAGTTTCGTGTTTGGACATTCAATCTTGCCTTTCGCAACGATCATCGCCAATACTCATGATTTTGAAAACGTAAGTAAACTTCAAATATTTTTTTTTCATATTCATAAATATTTTTTTAATTAAAATAAATATTTTAAATGGTAAAAAACTTAAAAAGTTACACGTTTCAAGTTACTTAAAATTTAAAAAAAATGACCTTGACAAGAACCATTTTCTATCCTTTGTTAATTTGATAAGTTAACGCAAATACAATTATCCTTACATCTGGCTACTGTTAGGCTGTTAGGCTACACTTGAAACACATATACAAAGAATTAGTCGAAGTCGGTAGAGTCACTGCTTCCATCCGAACATATATAAAATAAATTTCTGGGTAAAAATAGCCTGACATTAAACAAATGCGTGCCATTTTTCGATAACATTACTGTATAGCATCAGGTGCGATTTTTACCAGTTAAATGTACAAACAATAGTACAAACTCACAGATACAGTATGTGTTTGGACAGCACCGGCTCTAACATTTAATTAAGGTACAGCGAGATTGTGCTTATGCTTTCACATCAGTTGTATTTCAGTTCATGTTAAAGAAACAATTACCAATTACCAACTTAAAAAGAAAATAACTTATATTTAAAAAATCAACACTTTTGAATTAATGAATGGGAGGAAAATTATAGTTTACGCTCGAAATATTTTTTGGCTTATCATTTTAGTGCTCTACTGTTGCTATATTTATAGTTCGAGACACTAAGGTACATTGCTGGTCATAATATATTGTATCACCAAACATTTTGCTGTCAACTGTACCTGCGGTGTAACTTTCATGTTCAAAATATGTTTTTATATATTGCAGATCAAAACTCTGAACCAAGATTGTATTTTTATTTTTCAGATGTACTATAATACGTCATGCCACATTTTGTTAAACGGTTCGCTTTTAGTCCAGGCTTACTTCGCCATGGGAGGGATTCTCTTAAGTTATAACATGAAGAGATTAGCGGAGAGGAGTAAAATGAATTGGATAACGATAACGAAACATGTATTTAAAAGATGGTTAAGGTAGAGATTTACATATATTTTAACATATATGAATCTCCGTGGATTTTTTTTTGATAAAAATGGTTTAGTTGTCTTAAATAATACTTTTTTTAATGCTCGATCTTATTTATTCTAATATAGTATATGTGCAAGTACAGTACTACTTGTTTCTTAAAACAGCCTCTGGTAGAAACAGTGGCGGACCTAGAGGTGTCTGTAGGCACAGAAATTTTTCTCAGAGTTGGGTTCTTTTTTTAATCTTGATTTATCGAAAAACAAGAGGAATTTCTCTATTTTATTATCACAGTCCCGGTCTTCTAGGATTTGGCGCCTCTTATTATCTCGCGGTCTAAGCCTCTGATAATAATTTAATGGCCAATGAATTAATTAAATGGCTTTTTGTGTTCTATTGTATACTTCACGTTTACTTAAATGTTTTATGCTTTGTCTAGATTAACACCTTCGTTCGTCATCTTTCTTTCAATCATTTCATCGTGGATGCGACATTTGGGCGCTGGACCCGTATGGCAGGTAATGAATATCAAACGTTTTATACTATAGACGTTTTAATTTTGGTATAAAGTTTGTATTATATTAGTTTGATTTGGTTTCTGAAATATGATAACAATTACTAAGATAAAAACACAATAAACCTAAATGATCTATATGACACATCGGGGAAGAATATAAATCGAATGACTAATTCAAAATCGGTCAAGTCGTTAAGACTACAGCGAGAAACACTTAACCTTCCTTTTAGGCCTTTTAATCGGTATTAGAAAGTATGAAAGATTATACCTATACATGATTTAGTTTGTTCGAACTTTCAGCTCATTGAGACTAATGAAATAGAAGACTGCCGACGCTATGGAATGTGGAACTTTTTTTATCTGGCAAACTACAAGACCGGCTCTCATTGCATGCCTCATACATGGTACTTTTATTATTAATGTGTTTTTGATATATTATAATACAAACATTCTCGACCGAGACAGAGAGGTAGGTAGAGATTACGGATTTCCATTCCTCCTGTCATATATCTTTTATTTCTACTTGTTTATACATAATTATACGAGTACATAATTTGCCAGATGTATAGCTGATGAAAAAAATGGCCGATGGGTCCAAAAGTTTTTACAACAGCAGCCACGTACTACTTTACGTCACTAGAGCGGAAGAAATATTGTATTTTGGACAGATATTTCGGCTTCGCATTGTTCTGTCACACACTACCTGTGTGCTGTACCTGAAATCACTTTCTAAAGTTCGATGGGCATTATTCATTGTCTATTACATTCATTCTTAAGTATCTACATTACAAACATTCTACACTAAAGTTAATCCATGATATTAATTCTCATTTGTTTCTTTAGTAATATAACTAGCACTTTACTAGATCTCATAAGATTGCTTCTTACATGACAGCTGAATACATTTTTATAAGAACGCCATCTGTCGATGTTAATTTACATTTCACAAATTTTTCTTTTTCTATATTACGGTCGACGGACACGTCATAGAGACCGCCGTCGAAATATTACAAACATATTTTTACTACAGATAATATAATGACGTGACGTGTTATTTCTTGCCTGTTTATAACTGTTGAAATCAAATTTTGAATTGATATTTTCATTGCGTTAATAAAATATATATATCCATATATTGTTTGATTGAAGATTCAATCGTCCAGTTATAATTTCGTTGACAGTTTATAATATGCCTAGTCCGATTATAAACTAACAATGTGTATAATCTGACGCTAACATCTATATTGGAGTTATTGCTCTTATAGCTCCATTCGAACAGGTTCTTTCGTTAAACTCTACCAAATAACAACGTGTCTAATTTTCATTTTTTCGTGACAAATACTTTTGACGTACTATTTTTAAAATTTTATGTGGCATCTGTATCAATGAATTCAAATTACACCATCCTTCTTCGTCAACATTCTTATAAATCCACAACAATCTATATAATTTAATGATTACAGGTACCTAGCAGCAGATATGCATTTATACTGCTTTGGGATCGCACTCTTTGTCTTGGTGTCAAGTAATTACTGGAGAAGAATTATAATGGCATCGGCGTTCTTAATTGGAATTATATCATCAGGATTAATTACGTTCCTATATGACTTCAGATCCTTGTGTGCTGTGAAACCAAAGTAATTATAGGACTTTCATTAATTCTCTATCAATGCTTGGAAGAAGACAAACGAGCAAGCAGTTTACCTGATTTTAAGTGACAACGGATTAAAGATGCGCTTACGGCGCCAACATTTTTATATGAAATCGTTAATCTTAACTTCGGGAACACTCTTTTGATTGCCTCGGCCAGTATCAGTATTTTCGGCGTTGACATATTGAGTGACGTCCAATTCCGTAGTCGTCTGAAAGGTAAGGCCAAACTGGCCTCCAAAAAGCTTGGTGTGTTCGTAAGGACGAAGCAGTAATTCACGCCGAACTACCGCTTACAGCTGTATAAGGTGCAGGTTGGCCTCATATGGATTACTGCTTGCATCTCTGGGCTGGTGCTCCAAAGTACCAGCTTCTTCCATTTGACCGCGCACAACGATAAGCGACTTCAATCGTCAACGACCGAGCTCTTACTGATCGGCTCGACTCACTGGCCTTGCGAAGGGACGTAAGTTCTCTCGAAATGCGCGCGCAGGAATTTCACTTAATGAACATAGCTGCGAATGTCAGTAAAGTAATTATACTGTACATCAGCTAACTTCTTATTTAAGAGTAGAGGATTCGCAATGCAACTTATTTTCCGTTTTATTTTATTAATACTGCTATGTTGTTTGCAGTTCGTTGATAGATTTTTTTGTAAAGGATGCGAATTTCGACTACCTGTACAAACCTACACATGCCAACATCCAATCGTATGTTATTGGACTGAGCACTGGCGTACTCATCTATCGTTTGCAGAAAAGTAATTTTGATATACAAAAATATAAGGTAAGTGTCGACAAGTGTGTCAAGGCTATGGTTTTACTATAATATATGAAGATATCTAATTACATTTACACTGCAGTTGTTGCGCATGTAAGTTGACAGATTTTTTTTTTAATTTGCGTCATGCAAATCAATGAAGCCGAGAAGAATTGTTCGCCTTAAGATATGAGAAATAGTATTATATTAACTCATATTTCTTACAGAAGTTTGTAGTTCTATACTGGATGCTGATACCTTCCATTATTGGAATATTAATCCTATGTCGTGTTAACTATATGGATGGGCCACCCCATCCGCTATACGTACGAGTGGTATTTCAAATGCTGATAAGGCCTTTGCTTGCGGTTATTTTTGCAGTAGGCATTTTTGGGATGGCGTTCAAATTGGAAAGTGAGTGAATTCTTTTACTTTTTTGTCCGACTCGACTAGAAGGCTGGTACTGTTTTTCACGCACATATAGCCTTGACCGATTTTGAGGAGCGGTGTCATCAGGTTCGTATTATTCCCCGGAGTGTCAATCAGTCAGTCGGGTTTTTTTTAATTAATCATTATATTCTTAAGTAATGCTCGATCTCGATCGCGATGTTATCGTTTATAAAATAAAATAAAAATGTATGAGTATATGAATTAAAAGTAAAACAAGAAAGAAAGAAAATATTTAAAAACGAAATCCTCTGCATAAACTATATATTCAAAGATCATAAAAATAGTACAAGAGTGAAAGAATTTGGTGGTGAATCAGAAGGAAAAATATCCCTATTAAATTCAATTATCCTATTTAGTAAGCTATATTAACTAAAACTTATTAAAAGTAAACACTTACTAAAAATAAATCTTAACTATTTCAGATATTTACCGTGGTCTATGCGAATGGGACGGCTGGATTTGGGTAGCTCGCGTGTCCTACACAACTTACATGACGCATTTCACTATTATGCGTTACATAGTCGGCAACTCAAAAACGCTCAATTACTTTTCAAAATATATCTTAGTAAGTATTAAATGACCATAAATATTGGTCATGGAATTTAGGAAACAGATTTCGGCTTGCAGAACGCCCCTACCCCTTCGGTTCGGTCCGGCCGTCCTTGACGAATAACGACTGCTAGTTAATCAACGTATTGCACTCGCGTAATTATAAGGAATCATTACTTATCTCTATCTCGACTACCTTATAAAAGTTATAGATTATTAGATTTTTGAAGTCATATACTCCTTTAGGTACATTAAAGAGACCGTAGTAAAATTTCCGGTTCAACGAAATGCGCGAGCACACCGAGTCAGGTGTATACATGTATGTAAATATCACGGATGAATATAGAAGCGAATGTGATTGAAATGACTACTGTACATCCGCTAACTTCTCTCCAAAAAGGCCCAAACTGCCAATGTATTCACTGATACAGGCAGGTGGCAGGGACCGAAGTATATCTATGACATTTTTATTTGTAGCTTTGTTTACAGTAAAAAAAATTCTAACGATTATTTGTAATGATGTTAAGATAATAAAAAAAACTTACTTGCAAAGAAGTATACCTTCTACTGCGTAGACAACGGGGGGTTTCATGCATTGTCTATTTATTTTTACAACAGTTATCATTTTATCAGGTACAGGCAGCTGGCATAACGGCCATTTCATTTGTTGTCGGAGTAATTGTATGGTTATTGATCGACGGCCCTGTGAGTCACATAGTCAAGATTTGCATGGAAACTGCGCCAAAGAGACACTCCACCAAAGAAAAATAATGTTAAAAGCCACGTTGACATTGTAACATAAATGAAACCATTGAATAATAAAGTAGACAATTCTTTTTGTTTTAATTTATTCTAGCTTATTTTCCTTTGTTACCCCGACTGACAGGAGGGAAAATTTTTGATGGGCTATTTATATATATATATATATATATAT
>DWLR01000652.1:0-23296 GCA_018246295.1 Papilio alexanor hazarajatica | reverse complement strand
CCAGTTAAAGAATTCGTTATTTACTGCTGTGTGTTTGGACTGCACGAAGGCACTTGACCACTTATGATTTTTAATAAAGCAAAGCTGACAATATTATATATTAACGATATTATGGTCATATTGTCATCGCCGTCTCTTTTCATTGTTTCCACTCTTTGTGGTTGACTTTGTGCTGACGCATGCCGCAGTAAGTATATTATAGTCACATGGGTATATTTTAGATTAGAGCCCAATATATTTATTTGAATAGAACTGGGTTGTCTGTTGTTGAAGACAAAGGTATGAAATAAAACGTAGTCGGCATTTCACAAATCTGTATTTGTATAGACATACACTGCAGGCCAAAAGTTTAAGACCACGTTAATTTAAGTAGGAAAATAAAATAGTCTCCAATAAAATATTAAATGTTTAATTAACCTATTTAATCGTCTAATAAAACACTGATTGACAAACAACATACTTTAAAAGCGTAAAGAAACAATAACAGTCCGTGCTAAAAAGGCTATTACAGTTAGCTAAACTGATTTTTCATCAAAAGATACTCCTTTACATTCTATGATTTTTTCACAAGTCTCGGCATACGGGCAATCAATTTGTTGATAGTATTTTTGATATATTGCTCCAACTATCGCGTAAAGCATTTCACGTTACTTATTGCGCGGATGGGCCACGATTACGGCTCTTCCTACAAAAGTGCACTGAGATTGAGATCTGGGCTATGAGGAGGCCAAAATATATTTTTATCACAAAACATAATTGTCTATAATTTGCATGTCCTAGTCCAAGTAAGGGTCAACTTCCCTGGTGAAAAAATAGTGATAATCAATCTTCATCAGTTTGTTAGATTATAAACTGACGAAGTTCACTATCTGCAAAATTTTTACTTTTTAGAAATATTCAAGAGAATTTTTTTAATCCAGGGAGTTTATTTATAATAATCTTTTGTCGGGAAGTTGTTTTTTCTAGTTTACACCTGGTGTGAACGAAATCTAGATATCAAAATGCGATAGTCTGTCTGACAATCTTTTTATACATATTTTTTTTCTTTACTGACTGAGATTTACTGGCATACCTACTAACATATTGTTTGTATGACGATATCGACAATGCGATGCGATATCTCTACTACACGAACAATTCTAATCTCATGTTGCTGAAATTCCGTGCCTTTGACTTCAAACATTTTTTTCACAAATCAATCAAGATCTTGTAATGTTTACGGAACCTTTCCTGGAAACATCTGCTTTCATTCTCTAAAATTTACCGTTTTTACTTCATTTACCGGCATCCGACAAATTTTAACAATTTCAATGAAAATATGATTAGTCGTTAGTTAGACGAGGATAAAGCTCGCTCACATAAGCTCATTATATTGCACATAGAGACTTTTGTGCTATACACGAGTCTTAGCAACGACTTATAACCAATACAAGCCAAAGTTGAAAAAAAGTGTTTAAGATTTTTCTCAATTAATTTTTTTTTCTTTTTCCAAAAAGTGGCGGAAAACATGACATTCCTTAAAGTGTTCCGCGAGCGGCCAAACGACACAGTTATACGATGCTAACTGTTGTTGTATCTACAATTAGCAGTTGGTTTCCCAACAATCAACATTAAGTGTCGTGTGCTTTTTACTATCACTTTCTTCATGTCATTATTTTGTTGCAATCTAATCGTTGGTGTTTCTGTGTAGATCCGGGACTGGGTATCGGCGGAGGCAGACATGCTGCGCGCGCAGCCGGTCGCCGTGGGCGACGTCGACGACGTCTTGCACCAGCTCGATAAGCAGAAGGTACGTCCCCGGGACATGTGTCCCAGTCCCCCTGCCGGACATGTTGCCTGGGTCCCGTAGAGCTGTGTCAAAGGAATGGGTGCTTTTACAAAGGTGAATAGACAGCTGAAGACCTATATGACAAACACTCATTAAGATGTCTTGCTTGAACTGAAGTCTCGTAAACAAAAGAAAATAGCAATACCCAAAATCAGTGTGCAAAATGAGCTCCTTCATTTATTCATACTTTATTTTTTGTTCCAATAATCTATAGTGATACAAATCGTAATGTAATTGTAATTCAATTATTTTCATACGCAATCCAAATTTTCTGCTCTGTTACAAATAATAACAACAACAATTTTAAAAATTTAAAGGCGGTAGTAGGTAAAACACTCAGAAAAAATGTTTTTGTAAAATAAGGAAGATGACGCAATAAATATAGATGAGGAGGCCCTTCAGGGTTCAGGCAGTCGCTGTCGCGTCAACGTGGAGCCGACTGTTGTCAGAAGGGCGCGTGACGGCCGCGGCCGGAATCGATCCCCACACGATTCGCTCCTGATGCGAATTTAAACGAGACCAGCGCCCTAACCTTTGGGGCAGGTGAGACGAAGGGAGGGAGGCCGGGGGATAGGAAAAAGTTGAAAACTTGTCCGTCGGCAACGCGACTAACGCAAAGTTTCATGTGCACTCTTTCACAATTTTTAATTTGAGGGACTTTAACACAGGTAAAGTTTACCACGCACTGTGGGAATTTAACTTTTCAACTGTTGTCTTGTATATAGACCAGTCTTAAGTGTTTGTTTCGTTTTAAGTGCATAAAGTTCTTTTTAATTAGACACCGCGCTTCGTCACTGCCGATGTTAAAATTTCGCTTCAAAATAAATATATGGATAAAATAATTATTCGTCATATGACCGTGTTTTTTTTTTAATTGTAACACAATTATTTTAGATAATAAATGATCAATAGGCCATGATAATAAACTATTAAGACTCGTACACAAAATATTTTTTATGTGTTATTTATTTGGGCGATATTTTAATATTCAGCAGTTTCAGCCACCTTGAGACAAATTCTTAGAGAAGCCACAACCCTTCGTTAGATGGAGCGACTGTCGTAGTTACTTTCCACACATCATTATAAACATACGTGCTAAAATATTTCACGATTTCCAATAATAGTTTTACTGTATGACTCCCTAAAGATTTTATTAATTTTTCTATTTGTCATCATGGATAGTCTTGTTATAAATCATAAAATGCCATCTGTATTTAATTTCGGGAACGAAACCCCTTCGCGTTAGTAACTGTAGATTGCGTTAGATGGCGCAATACTAAATGTATTTTAACGTCGAATGGAATCGGTATTATTTGAAAATATCGTTTTAAATTAATAATTAATTACATTCTGGAAACTTATCTACGTATGTCTCGCAAGGATAATTATCTTTGCAAAGCGAGGATACTTTACCATTTACTGAGAGGTGTCATCTTAAATTGATTATTTAAACGAGGCAAAGGAATTTTTAAATTAAGTATTGACTTTTTATACCAACTAAATTATTAGCTACTATTATATCACGCCTTCAATATCAAACGTTAAGTCTCTGTGATGTCGTTATTGTTAGCGGTAAAGAGCATTTGCGATACAAACTCGTATATGTTGTATCAGAGAGTTGCTCGGCGAGGGTCGGCGTCGCGTCGTGTTGTCTGAGACTCGCTGATTGCCGGGTGCGTCTGAACTGCGAACATCTCCCCGCCGAGAATTAATTAAAAGCTCACACCCCCACCCGTGGCTAAGGGGAGCTTATTGCAGACAATTTGACGATGGCTTACATATATCTTTTGTCTATATATACTGTGATGCAACATATATATGTAATCTTTGTATCATTATGTTTATTTTTCCATAATTTGCTACAGTAAATGACTCGTGTTACGCATGTTGCGTATTTCTTCCCTTGTGTGTGACCATCTGGTCATAATATCTCTATCTAGAAGTCTTACCAATTTGTGCAAATTAGGGCATCGATTTGTCTGTCTTCTTTACTAAAATATCACTTTAGTTTAAGTAGACATTAGAAACGAAAAATTCGGAATTCAATTTATATATAGACATGGTAATCTAATTATCTAAGATCTAGTATACAATTGTTTTATTGAACTTTGAGGCAAAGATAAACAAAAAAAATATTTGTCTTTTGTTTGTCACGGCGCGGCGCAGCTTCCAACGTCGTCGTCGTCGTAACATGCGATTATGTCACTTTCGTATCTTTTATCCGCGATACGTGACGTGACGTGATACGGGTGTGTGAAGAAAACTTTACAAAGAATATCTTTTCTGCTAAGGTGGGATCGTTGACGGAAAATCGCTGCTTTTTGCTACAAATTATTATTATGTTACTTTGTTTTTGCAACTGCAACATCGGGTTGCGGGTTCGAATCCCGCCCGCCATTCGACTTTGGTCACTTCCTATATTCTAGTATAAGCGTCTAAGCTGAGTTGGAGTAGTGTACAGCACTGCCCCGCATCCTTCGCATGGTTTTACTTTCGTGTTCCGACCCGAAGTACACTTTATTTACGCATGCGTTGCTGTTAGTGATGTGCACAGAAGCCGGATTAAAATATCTTAAATTTTTCTTCTTGTCTTCGTACACCAAAATTTTGTGTCACGAGGATTTTATTTAGTAAGTGAACCAATAATTTTATAGGATGTAAAGCAACTGCAGCATGACACTTTTTTGTAACCATTATAAAAGCAAGATGACGGAGCACACCACAATATTGTGCGAGTGCCCATTAATATCCACCTACCTCAGCCTATATCATCTACTGCTGGACATAGGCCTCCCCCTTGGATTGCATCATTGGGGGAAAATGTGCCATAATCGCCACGCTTGGCAGGCGGGTTGGCGGGCAGTATGTTCCACCGTATTAGGAAAGGTGGTTGGCGCAGTGGTAAGGCGCTTGTTTTTCACGCCGCAGGTCGTGGGTTTCAATCTTGAGTCTGGATGTATGGACCACCGGAGGACGGGAAGCAGCGTCTTTTTCTTAGTACGGTGGAACATACTGCGATCGCCAACCCGCCTGCGAAGCATGACGATTTTGGCACATTTCCCCATAATGATGCGATCAATGGGGAGGTCTATGTCCAGCAGTGGACGATCATAGGCTGCGGTGGTAGTCGTCTTTAACGTATAAAGTATTAAAATAAATGTATTTTAAATTATCGACATTAATTTATACGATAGTTTGAACATCCCTACACTTGTCATAGTTGTTACGCTAGCGTCACGTCCCCTCACCGCTGCGTCCCGCTGTGTCACGCTGTCGCCACGCGCCTGTTGCTAGACAACGCCCAACACGCGGCCTGCTATCAGTCTTGTCACGGGCTTCCCAGGACGTGTTGGTTTCGAACTATAATTGTATATGCCGTTTTTTTTTCGACATAAATAGGTTTTTAACAATTGTAAAAGACAGTTAAGTCTTGAGGTTTTTTTTTGAGGGCAGGTATATTTATCTTGTAAAATAAGGTATTTGACATGTGCAACACTTAATGTTTGCGCCGTACATTGTTTCATCCCGCGACGTGTTAAGTCAGTTGTTTAATTTAGTTAAAATTCTAGCAATAAATCCATCTTAAACATTTTGTTCGTTTCCTAGACCGCCGACCAGATTGCATCGACCTCCCGATTCTCCCGACAAGTTTTCTGCGTTTTAGATATGTTGTAACAGGTAGCAGGTCTTTTAAAGTAGCCGACAGAGTGTATGGGGTTGTGATCGATTAGGGTGGCCTCGCGACGCCCCCGGCAGGCGGTCGGGGTCCGGCTGTCAGGGGACAGGTGGAATCCTACGCTACAGTTCGTTTGATTTTAAATCGCATAACAAATATTTCTATACACGTTTAGTGTTACAAAACGCGCACTGTTTGCTACCGAGCGTTCGAAACTTACGCCTCCAAATCCTGTTAAGTTACTGCTGCCCTACGCACTGCGCACACCATGTATCAAAATGACAAACCACAAGTCAAATTATTAATATTTAAGTGTCTTACGTACTGGCACATGTCTTATGTATAATACAAAGTGCTTACGTTCCGGCACTGCTCATCATTAAAGTTTGTGGATCTTTCACAATTTTCATATTAATGATGGCTCCATATGAGCGCGCTTAGTTTGTTTAGCAATCAGCGTAGTTAGCGGGCGTCAGCCGGGCGCCGGTATGAGCGCCCGGGCCGCGCTTGAGGCACACGACGCGGGGTGGGCATAGCTTACTTTGCTTCGAATACTTCTCGACACTTCTCGACGACTAGATAAATCTCAACTGTCAACTCAACTAAAACTTTTTGACGAGGATATAAAAACAATATGTCGTAGAGATATTAAATATCATGGGATGATAAAGTAATTAGCGATTTCTTATTTTTATTTTGACATTTTCTTCTTAATTTGACATTTTGGATAAAGAAAGAAAGATATATAACATAAAATATAAAACATAAATCCATAAACCATTATGGTTTTATGTGGACAACACACAATAAAAGCTGCAATAAATATAAATATTTTCAGTGAATACAGTATTATATAAGTATAAATGTTTATACCTTGGCAACTAATAAGTTCCTTTTTCAATATGCAGCTTTAAAAGAAGATCTCATGTGTTAGGAGATTAGAACCTCGCCAACAAAGATATTTTAATATAATACTAGATGACCAAATAATTGCTTTGGCAGTTTTCTGCTCTATACGACTCTGTGTCGGCAACACAGGAGTGATCCGTTAGCCCCGCGAGGCCGGACGCAGCTCACCTGTGTCCGGAGCCAACACGAATGGGAACCGCCGCGCCGCTTGTGGTATATGACGACATGATATATATGTGACAAGCTGTGCCTTGCTGCTGCACCCGCCGGCGCCGTGTCGTTTATTTTAAACAAAATCATATAACACCTAATTATAAAGACTAAGAGTAATTCGTAACAAACAATATTTTTATTTGCATAACTTAATGTCACCTGATATGCTTAAAATGTTGATTCTTTGTTGGCAAACGTAAACGATAAGCTATGGAAATTAGTGTGGAGTTGTCGTTATCAGCCGTAGAGCGTAGCTTGGCTTATATAGTTGTGTATTGTATTATGTACTGTACATGGTGCTGTGTGCGCAGGGCGTGTTGCGCGAGCTGGAGCAGAAGAAGCCGCAACTGGAGGAGCTGCTGCACACTGCCGAGAGCCTCAAGGGCACCGAGAACAGACAACAGCTGCATGGGAAAGGTCAGTGAATTCACAGCATATACATTAATTAGTAATATGTAATTACGTAACATTTAAGACGATGTGCGTCATAATATACTTATTGTAACATTTTCGACAAATCGAATAAAGCCCGACCACATCACTCCACCGAAATTTTAAGTGTACACAAATTGAAAGCCGAAGGAGTCAGATTAAAACAAAAAGATTAATTTAAATGGAAGTAATCGAACAGACGCCGACTGGAGGATCAGTTAATTGGTAAAGCGATTTGTTGACAAGATTATCGAGGACTCGCTCGGCCCGTGACGATTTAGTGATGTGCCGCGCTCTAGTGTTGTCCGTTTATGATATTATTGTACGCTTAATTTAAATAATTGACACGAAACAAAAATTAACAAAACATAAAAGAATGTTTCCTGACAAAATTAAAAATATATACTTATCATACAATCTGGTACGTAATAAACACTGAGAATAACAATAATAATGTACGTTATTCACGCAAACTAATATACAGTTGTTTACCCACCTAAACTAAACGATTGTTTTGGAACAAGTGTAGTAAAGTTTTTTTAAAGTTTAAATAATAACTCAAGTCAGCTGAGACAGATGGCTTACGTATGATGACTAGGGAGTAACTTCAGAAGTTAATAAGAAGCAGATAGCGATTGTTCTTTACTTTATGTTGTTGTGATAAAAGTCGCTCGAGTTTAGTCAATAATCAAATGATATTTGATTTCATGCTTTACTCGGATGTTGTGTTGTGTACGATTAACTTATTGCGAGTAGGTACATAAAGCATATGTTAGAAATGTACAAGCGTAGCGTCGAGCAAAAAAAAAAGGTCTCTTTTTGAGTTAACGAAACCTCTGCAAAATGTATATACGAAATTGGTGTTAAGAAAAGGTGTTCTGTAGGATTACGAAGGTTCTGAGGGCTCTCGACGATCCGTCGCGCCGTAGTAACTAGACGCACGGTCGAGGACCCCGAACACAAAACCCCCTCGAGTTGGGCAGCGTTATTGGTACACGTTGTGTAGTGTCTAGTAACTCTAGTAATCTAGTACAATTAGAATGAAATTTGAAATTGTGCACATTCTCTATTAGAAATCCGACCGTAGTTCTGCTTCTTCCATGATGGGTAAATGAGGTGACTAATTTAAAAATAATAAGAAATTTGTTATAAGAGAGGTTTGCAAAACAAAATATGAGAATTACTTTCGTTTGACTTTATTCATTACCAACAGCGAGCCATAATGCCGATGGCAATTTAAAACAAAGGCGAAGCATTTAGGAGGCCATTAGGCAATGATAATAAATAACGGAAACAAGAGGAATGTTCCGGTCTACATTAGTCTATCGCGCGGCTTACGAGTGATTATTATGCATGTTGTTTCTGTTGCGCCATACAATATACAAATAATGATTTTGTTGAATTTAATTGAAAATGTCTTTTATTGATATAAAAAAAATGGAAGTTAATTATTATGTATGGTATCTAGGCCGCATTCACTCTGTACGCGGGCCTCGCACGCATTGAAATTAGTGTTACAGACCGGTGCTAACTAAAATTGAATACTGGGCAATGATTTGGAAACCACTAATTTTATATTTCGATCGAATCGAACTTAAGACTGCTCGGAGTATCGTACGAGAGCACAATTTTAAGTATCAGCGGGACGCTAAGGGGCGCGGGCGGGGAAGTCCAGGGGCGCGCCCGCGCCCGCAGTGGCCTCAAGGTTGGTACATCCCTGTCTCTGTGTACAGTTCAGGACCTCAAAAATTTTGGTTAGCATGATTTATTATCATATAAGTTTTTTTATTAAATATTTTCAGTTATGTTTTCTATTTGTATTGCTTGGTTATTTAATATGTTATATTTTTTTCGTTAAGTTTTAGACTTTTGAATAATATTTTTTTCTTCGCGGCCCATAAAAAAGTCAGAAAAATTTACTTCTACGTAAAAAAGTCAGGATAATGTTGTTTTAAATTGTACAGTTTATGAACGAAGAGAATGAGGAAGGCATCTTAATTTCTCCGAAGCGAACCATTAACAATATTTTTTAGTTTTATTCACACTTCCGGAACTATGAAAATCTCTAATCCATCATTTTTTTTACATAACAATGTAAATAACCTTTTATCGTAGTTTATTAACAACAATCAAAACTAGTCGAATATGTATAGTAAAACAATAAATTTTTTGCTGTTCGCTGCATTCTCAATAGGTTAGTGAACGTTCGATATGAGCCGCCCACACCGGCCGCGTGCAAACCGAAACAACGTCGCTGGCGTCAACGGACTGTAGGGCGCGGCTGTATTTGTGGGTGATTAAAATGTTGGTCGAGTGCATTGTTGGTAATATGACAATGATTTGAGCAGCAGAACAAAAACAAACCGCACAATGCCACACTCCGACGGCAGCGCGCCGCCGCGGGGACGCACATAAACAACGTACTGATAGTTTTTGTCACAAAAAGCCACAAAAATAGTAAATTTACGAAAAGTAGCTTAACTTTACCAATAGGTAAAGTACCTTTTAATCTTAACTTTTGTTCACAACTGAACCTAAAGATATGGTGCAGCTATTATACACCAAAAGCTTGGGAGCTAAACTTTAAATACTGTTATTAACCTTAAAACTTTCACTTAAAATTCATTTTCCATGATACCTTGTAAATATTTTCAATCCGCATAATGAATTCATTCCACTTATAATAGGTTTGATATTTGAATGATTGTTTGTTGTTTCTAAGCTACGATAGAAACGATATTACATAGTGGATGAAGGGACAACAGAGAGGCTGCGAGCTGCTGGGAAATGTATGAAGGTAAAAGTGATTTGTTTGCATGCATAATTCAATGCGGCTGAGCGGCCCGCAGTTCGCTTCGTTTAATTTACAGCACAAATTTTATTAGACGAGTGGGTCAAGTGTGAATAAATCGTTTGATCTAATTAGCACAGGGATACACAGTATAGCTTAGTTTCTTGTTAAGTTTACCTTTATAATAACTACATACAAGAGAATAAACCGTATTATTGTTCAATTTACGACAGAGTTAAACTGGACATAAAGTGGACGTTTTAACCTAAAACAAATCTTAAACATTATTGGCTCCTTAGTTAAACTCGAGTGGGTCTTTACCCATTGCCTTTGCAATTATTGTTTCCATATATATCATACATTTTTATGTTATTACATTACACATGAGAAATAAAAACGGATCTATAGAGATTCCTTTCTACCCGACAGCAAAACAGCTATAGCTGTAAACGATTCTCCAGTCAAGTTCCCGCTAAGCTGAATAATAATCTATGAAACGAATTCGACACTCAACGGTAGTAGTCGAATGCTCGTAGCTTGTAGCACTCTGTGTAGACTCGGTGTAGTAGGTGTGCTCGTAGCAATTCCACTACAGAGCGTCATAGGACTAAGTGCAAGGGCTCGTATAAGTCTACGCGACAATTTTGCTAGTGATGAATATGATTACAGTTTTAGAGTTTATGTTATGTTAACGTAAAATGATTAAGGTTGCGTATTTATATAATTAAAGGTATATCGGATAAAAAGTAAAATATTGTGAAAAAAAAAATGATTGAACATGTAAATCAGCTAGCAAATCTTAGTCTAGTTTGTTTGTAACATTTATTATAACTATTACGCCGTAGACTTACGAGATGACAACATCTCGTAAGCATTTTAGCTTCTGTGGATAAACTGCATGAGATTTCCAGAACAAAGCTATATTTTCATTTATATTCTTGTTAATATTTTTTATTGATATAATTTATATTACATACATATATCAAGTACTAAAGATTAAACTTTATCGGATTTTATTGCATATTACTAATTTGTTCGGTCATGTTTTGTACAAACACTTTTGTCTGTAATCTACAACTAGCTTTTAAGTATTGTGTCAATGTATAAATGATTACTGAACTGTTTAAAATAAAAAATAAAAATACAAATGGCACTGCCGCGCTTTCCACAGATGTAAAGAGCGATTGTTGTAGCGCCGTGCGCGTGTCTCATACACCGTCCACATAACTGGACAGATACTTTGAGTCTATAGGTTACATCGTAATCGATTCTATGTTTATCGAGTTTATAGATTATATAGTATTAAAAATCAAAATATGTATTTGGTTTTGGTTTGGATACATTTTGCTTGTTCATCTGATCCGAAAAGGAGACATGCATCATGACTTATTACGTTGTACGTACTTATGCGAACGCAGTTGTATCGCGTCGCTGTCAAAATGTCAATAAAACTTATTAATGGCGTAAACGTTGCGAAAACATGCGCACGCAGCGGCGGGGCAGGCTCTGTAGCCGTTTACTTCAGTATATTACACTATGTTCTCGCCGCGCGCTCTCGTCTTGTCATAATAATATGCTGTTTATAATATAAATAATCTAATAAACGTGACAATGAACTTTGACACGAAAATACTTGTAACCTCTTCAAAGCTTGCTACATGTTATGTAAGTAATACCATTGTATAGAATCTTTGCTTTAATTGTAGCTTTATAGTAGATTTAAAAGAGTTGATCGGTGTATTTGTAAATATTAGCTTCACTTAAGAGAAAATCGGAACAAAAGTTGAAGTTAATTTTTCTATACAATTTCCGATTAATTCATTATCGTTCAAAATTCTTATATCGTGTAGTTTATTATGAGGCGATCATTTTGGAACAGGCAAGCCCACCGCGTGGCTCTGACGACCCCCATTCAAACCGTGGCGGTAGTACGCTCGCAGCGACGTGCGGCGGGCGGTGGCGCTGGACGGGCGGCGGGATCGTTACGTAGGGCGGGCGGGGGCAGTCGCCGCCCGCCCTCGCGCCGCTCAGCACGCGTCGGCCGCCCGGCGCGCCAGAGCCAGTGGCCTCTAACCACACATATCACTGTTTACTCTAGTGTTTTTATAAGGTTCTATTGAGCTCCGTTTAAGCCCCGTCCTGTTTACCTCATCAGTATAGTAGGCAGTGCGTGCGATCGTTGCTTGCTTCGTTTCTTGTTATCGTTCATGGTTTCAGTGAACCGGGAAAAAACCAGAAATATTTGATGTCGATTGAGTAATTTCGTAAGTGTTTTTGGATGTAGATTGGTAAAATTTATGATCCACTTACATTTACGAGTGCTGCGGTGAGAACCTAGTGAGAAAGAAATCTGTGACGTTTGATTATCTTTACACTGTAATCGGTTAATTGTTTATGTCGGATATATAAACATTTGTAAAGAATTAAGCGTTGCGTGTGCCTTTCCAATAAACAGTCCATTTTTTAGTTGTATATACAAGATGTTATTTTCAAGCCAAACTTCATAAAATTAGATTCCGTGTCGGAAAGCGTTATGTTATCAAGATACAGAAAACTAAATTAGACTTCCTTCTATGTGCCGCACAGTTGTCTGTAATATCTTATATTAGAAAAAAAGCACGTTACTGTTTTATATCAAATATTATAGTTTGCTTATGTCACCTGAGGTCGATTTTATCACTCTAAAGTGTAAATATAATCTGTGATTGCATTTTCAAGTAAAATTTTAAACTGTGATTAATTTTGACTGACTGGTTGGTGCAGTGGTAAGATACTTGCCTCTCACGTCGCAAGTCGTGGGTTCGATTCCCACCCAGGACAAAATTTGTGTGCATGAACATCTCTGTTCGTCTTGTGTCTGGGTGTAATTATCTATATATGTATGTATTTCCAAAAGAAAAGTATTAATATATGTAGTATATCAGTTATCTGGTTTCCATAATACAAACTCTGCTTAGTTTAAGGTTAGATGACCATGTGTGAACAATGTCCTAGAATATTATATATTATTATATTTTAAAAATACTAGAATGCAGTCCCAAAATTATGTTAATTGGCTTTGTTAGCGTAACTAGAATACTTTCTAAAGCTTTCCTCCTTCTGCTTAGAGGATCGATGTAGTTAGTCGAGTATTACACATGACTGCTTGTTATTGAAAAAAATTGTTAATCGTTAAATTAAATTTAGTTCAATCTGATACTTTTGTGATTCTCTTCAAGGTAGTTATAAGTAGGTTGCGCAAATGACTTAGGAATTGTTCCGGCTCATTTAAACTCTACAATAGATTAAAAAAAGATTATTTAGTGAAGTTATCCGTTTTCCCTATTGTACTTCTAACAATAAATGAAAAGTGTTAATGTTTTCAAAATAACTTTAATGTATAAGTAGAAACATGTTACCTGCATGTTCATTCAAGGACATGTATAAAATTTAAATATGATTCGAGTCACGATGTGGACGCCATAATTCGCATATTTAAAATATTAGTGGCCAAAAGATTTAAGCATAAAAATTCATTAGTATCTCAACAAGTACTAAGACACGCGTACATTTGAAACGAGTTGCGACACGCGTTCCGTTTCTCAAAACGTTATTCATTACATCAACGGCTAGAGTTTCGCCATAGAATATATTTGTACCGTTTGTGGTGACGTAACAACGTTTGTGCTGGATAACTACATACTCGTATCAGCAATCGTTTCGGACTTTATTACACTTACTTGGAACGTATTAAGCCACGCCTGAAAACTGATATCACATTCATAAACATTCGTACATACTGATCAATAGTTTTTTTTTAATTTTGATATAATTTTATTAAATTCTATTTTTAATATTAATTAAACCTATGAACACTTAATTGTCGAGAGCCATGAGACGTGGTTAGGCTATAAGGCAATTACTGAGGGCAATTTTGATAACATTTTCGTGAAAGCAACTTGAGAGTTATTTTGATGGGATAACTAACCAAGTTAGATTATAAACACTTCAATTGTTTAAAAGATCGAAGAATAAATTCGCGAGTGCTCTGAGAAAACTTACCTTTGTTGTCTTATTTCCTCGAGTCAGGTAAAAGAGAAATTAAATATTCATACTATTTGAAGGACTTTTCATATATCTCTCTCTCAATCTCTCTGAGTTGTTTGCGATAACTTCTAAGTCAATAATAAATAACTCCAATAACTTTTTATTTCAAGAGCTAGGTTTTGTCAAAATCTTATTATTTTTTAAATAAAAGATTTTTATATACTTTACAATGAACACGGATTTAAACTTCCCCTGATGAAAAATCAACGAGACTTTAAAGAGTTTCTTTTCGACTCTCTCTAACTGTTATGGTCATATGTAAATATATATATATATCTTGTAAAACTTAGTTAAACAATTTGATAAAATCATGCTTTTGGCGATAAATCTAATCGTATATGCACAAAGTAAACCACAGTAAAACATATGACACGGTGTCGCAGCTATAAATAATGTAGAGGCGGCAGGCAGAGGCTGGCAGGACAGGCAGGGGCCGGCAGGTTGCATGGCTAATGAGTTAATTAACAGAGTGCGGCGGAGTCCGCCTGACCCTGGCCGCGCGACACATTACACATTCCGAAATGTGTCACAACGCAGCATGCAAAACATATAATTATGTTTTAGTGCTTTTCTACGGAAGTATGCTTAAAACTTTGACAACGAAAAATAAAATATTCAACAGTTATTATTTACTTACATGTTATCCATATTCTAATAAGCTTTTTATGGGATCCGACTCCGTGCGTTAAGAAATAGAGTTCCTATGTAGTTTAAAGAGTACTAAAAATCTTCAACCCGCACTACAAGAGGGCAGTAAATGCAACTTAAAGTTCTGCTGACGACTGCGACATCCATTGATAAATTTCTAAAGACTGTGTACTGTTGGGTACTTTAACTATTCGTTCAAAGATCCTGCAGTGGGTTGTGAAACTGTGACTTTGTTTCACCTTTTCACTTCTTTTGAATTGAAGATGGGAAAAACCTTATTCGCTGCAGGTTTCTCGCTGGCAAGGTTTTACAACATATCTTAGTGATATGCGACATGTTTGATACGACAGAACGTGATATTCACATAACGTCAGTCGACTCAAAAATTATATTTACGAACTATCTGTAAATGATGTTGCAGTTAACGATGTTTTTCTTTCTTTTATACACAGCTGCAATTTTATCACTGATGTGAAGTACTAAATATAATTTACCGCTTCTAATGTTTAAAATATAAAAATATTTAATTTGCAGCCACAAATCTGTTTCATCTCCTTTTCATAACAGATTAAAAACACCGAACAAATCTCAGGTCTCCGACATTTACGATAAAAGCTTCCTCACCGCTTCCTGTTCGTTATTTGCGCAAGACTCGCCCTGATGGGCAAGTTCCGCGGGGCTACTGCACTGCTAGCTATTTTATACAGGACTTAATTGATCAATTGTTAAGTGTTTGTAGTGTAAACAAGCCCCATTCTATTTAAAGTTTATAAAATTACGATTTAACAAACATTAAATATCATTAATGTTTAAAGATAAGTGGGAAACTAACGAACTCGTTTGGTGCAGCACTTGGTGGAGTACTACTACCTTTTATTAGTTGTCAACTATATGTAAGCAACTCTATTGTCTAGTCTCGGTTTAGATTCCTTATTGTATGATGATGAAAAACTGCAACTTTCGAATCATATATAGAAGCCAAGTATTGAAAATGAATTATCTCACTTTCTAAACTACTTTTTCTGGCAAAACCGTAAGGATGTATTATTACGACTTCAGGTGTTTTATTGCAATAAAAGGTTTTGTATCGATTTTACATTTTAAGTGAAGTTTGATGTCGAATAAGTCAATCCATGCTGCTTATTATCGAATATTAACTACGAATTGTCTTCGTGCTATAAATCGTTAAGGTCGTCCAGACATATCGGTGTGTTCTGGTATGGTGTTGCGCGCCGCGCGGCGCAAATGCACTCGCCGCGACCTCTATCGACTCGTTTATAACATTCCTTTTACCATCTGTGGCTCTTTTAAGAGCATTTAACCCAAAATGATTTTATTACTACTGATTGTCATCACGAGGCACAACTATGTCCGAATCAATTGAAGTTGTAAGACAATTAAATCGTTATCTGGACGTACTATTGTGTCAATTACTCATTTAGTAATCAAAAGGATGATTCATGCTTTCATCAACAGTACTCATTATATAGGTGTTGTATTACAACTCGTTTGTTTATATCTATTTTGATCCGTCGTTCCCAAAGAATGTTTTATCGGAGCAGTTTCTCGCTAAAATCGTTACAAAATTGCCAATTTTGAGTACGATAATAACGGGTAGAGTTGAAGAGGACCACATAAAATGTATTTATAGTGCTGAGTGGTTCAGGACATCCTGTATCGCGCGACAGACGCTCGCAAAGCATTCACAAGTGCCGGCCGGCGAGCGCGCGCCGCCGCTGCTACAGTCGTTTCTTTGTTGGGTTGATTGCGTTGTAGAAATGAGGTTGCTACTTCTCTAAATAGCGCTTAAATGCTTCACAACGGGGATATTAAAAGAAAATTGCGTTTGATATGTCTACTACATATGTTTATTTCATTATTCGTGTTACGATCAGTTAACGTTGATATCGCCGCTGACCACAGGAGAGTGCGGTCGAGCCTTAGGACAAGGGGAATGAATTTCTCAAGTTATGCCACTATTATTCTTCATTATCTAAAATGACTAGATTAGTTAGTAAAACAATAATGTAAGAAAAATAAAGAAAAGCAAGAAAAATAACGTAATAATAAAAGCGCGGATCACTTTGTAGAAAACGAAATTTAAATTATTTTTCTAATATTTGCTTCGATCACATTTTATTATTTTGTGACCTAACATGAACTGTTAATAAGAAGTAGATACGTACGAATATTCAAAATCTCCACAGCCTAACTTAAGCATCAGAAAACAGTCACCCCAATTATAATTTGTCATTTATTTTGACATGTCAAGGAATTAACATTATCAACCATTTTAATAGGATGGGGAAAAAGAAATCCATTATTTTAACGTAAACTTCAAGGATTTATTTAATATATTTCGGATTGTTCAATTTGCGTTAAATCTGCACCGTTTTGTACTACAATTTGTTTCCATTTTAAGAGTAGCTTTATAATGCCTCTGTAATAGAAGACTTGGTCCCTATGGGCCAAAAATTCTAGTAATTGATTTTCACAATCTTCGCTTAATTCCAATTTCTTAACAGTAACAGTTATTATCAAATTTCAAACACTAAAATCAAATCTCTGCTGTCAAGAACTGGGCCATCTGTAGCCAGCAATTGACCAGAAACCGCCAAAATTTGCCGACAAATAAGCGTTGTGGTCCATCAAGACAACACACGTCTATATGTGCCTCGTCAGAAAGTTCGGGTGCTTGGTTAGCAAATTTTTGTGAATGTGCCATTAGTCCGGACATGATATTAACCGATAATTTCCATAGTAAAAAAAATTGGCATCAAGAGAAGGCCACTAAAATCTAATCTAAAACTAAAAACCATCATGATGCTACTTTTAAAATGGCAATAAATTAAGGAACAATACGGTAGATAGTTGCGCAAAAATTGTGGTCCGGTACCGGTCTCGTCCGGTTTGATATATAATCAAGTCTTGAAATTCACGTAAAAATAATGGATTTCTTTTCCCCAACCTATTACATAAGTAGGAATGAAAAGCTTTTCGATTTAAATTTCCGTTTACATTTGTCAGCAGCACTTGCTGGAGTCTACCGACACCGGCCTTGGGTCTTACCCTATCAACTATCGCCGCGCTGTATGCAAACTACGTCCCCAGCCGTTAGCGGAATTATTCTAAATCTACTACTATTTGTGTAGAAAAGATCTTTAAAGGATTCCAAGTGTTCGTTGTGTGTGTTAATGCTCAGAACTGCCTCGTATGTTTTAAAGTAAAATACAAAATAAGTTCCTTCATGTTTCCTGGCATAATAATAGTAAAGGATTGTTTGAATCAGGATGGGATTGAATCGAAATCATAGTTCTAACATCAAGTTTAAAAAATCAACTAATAGTGGTAAACACTATCTATTTCTCGTATGTCTGTGGTAAAATTTCATAAAAAAAAGAAGGGATATAACTATTACAATTCAGCACATCTTTCGAAGTAAGCCCATTGCATACAAATTCACTTTTTGTTTCACCCCCCCCCCCCCGATGTGCGGGGCGGGTGGGGTGCGGGGGCCACAGGCTCAGCCGTGCCGCGCGCCGTAACCTCGTAACACTAAGGTTGAGCAATATTCGCTGCTTCTGCCGTATTCGCGAACTCAATTTAAAGTTTTCCGTTCTTTTAATATTTCTATCCATTTATTAAAATCTGAATAAAATATGAGCGATGGGATACGTATTACTTTCCTGTGTTATATCTTAAAAGTACTTTTTTATTTATGGATAGAATTTACTTTTAGTAAAATATCATCACTTCATTCAGTTGTTTTGGATGCAGTATTTGACATCATATGTCTCATCCAAAGATAACAATTTTTTTAATTCAAGTCAGAAAAAAAATGTATTTGTTTGGCTGTCAGAAATATCCGCTCCGCGAGACAGGCTTAGCGTAGTGTACAGCCATTGCATATTATATCTGACATACGCGTCTTAGCTTCTGATAGACATATTTTATGCAATGCTGCGCAATTAATGTTATAGAAATATATATATTGGAATTATATTTATTTATAAATATATATATTTACCAAATAAAATTGCTTCGCTAATCACCATTAGAATTAATAACTTTTAGTGGTTTTTGGTATTTATTAGTGGTTTGGATAAACTTCTTAACATTTTGGATTAGCATTGACAGGATTATAAAAAAAGTTTGAAATAATTAACTTACTATTAATCGATGTGGTAAAATGTGATCACAGAGCACGGACTACTTGTGCCTGACGAGGGGTGGCCCTGTCGCACCTGGCGCGTGTTAAGCTCGGCCATACCCGATTGATATTGATATCTGAGTCTAAGACAAAATAGTCGAGTGTTCGATGAAGGCAATCAATGTCGAATTAAATTGGTTTTCATTCTTGGTTTGGATATATTTTTTTTTTTGGATTTTCTAAAAAAAAAATATATCGAGATGACAACGACGAAGATTATCTTACCACCGTGCTCTGGTTTGTTTCAACTTATTTTCGAAATCACAAATAATTTTATTGTAAAGTTTGTGTAAATTTATTTAAGTAATTTGCAGAATTAGAAATTTTGCTTTTTGAGTGCAGTTGAGCAGCAAATTTTTGCGTTATCTTTCACTTAATAGAACGACGCTTCTGCTATCAATCCAATGTCAAAAATTGTTAACAATTTCTTGTACGGTTGTAGCAATCCTCAATATTTGAAGGTCCTGCATCTTTTTATCTTGGATTTGGTTAATATCGGAGATTTCTGGTTATGACTCACGTGGCGACTGTCTGTTTTTTTCTTCTGAATAAAGATAATTCAGAACTAGTTGTATCTATATGATCCCAGGACTTATACATGTTATTTACACACGAATAAAAGTGATCTTTTTATCTCTTAGATTAATTACAAAAACGGTCGCTGATGTTGTGACATGTTAGAAAATCTCGTCCTCGGTCAGTCGTACCTCGGTCAGGTCAGCATAACTCTGACCGGCGACGGCCGGTTAATTAATAATTACCTTCAGACTCCTGACAGTTTGTACGAGATCTCTTACATGTCAGAATATTCTTAACACAGAAATACCATTAGAAAGAAATATCATCTAATGAACATGCTACCTACAGCTGCGGCGGTTGCGGTAACGTTTACAACTCATTTATCTATAAATGGGTTTAGTTCTAATAACATAATGGTTCACGAGTCTACTATTCGTGTATTGTTTATAAACATGCTTCTTGTCGCGACCAAAACGTGTTAGTCAGCATTTTGATAAGATGTAGAACTGCGTATGTATATTAAAAATTTAGTAACTTGGTCGTAGATTTCATTTAGCTGAGTCGGCCATAAGGTTTGCTTGGTTCAGTAACACACACTAAATTATTCTCTGTGGTCGGACAGCGGACTGATCATGGACAAATAGGTCAAGTGCGCTCGAAATGCTGTGGAGAACTAAGTAAACGCCGATTGACATCTGTAAGCTGTATAAACGTCTAATAAAAAAATGTAAAATGTAACTTGATCATTCTACGCATTAGACAATTTCTGTAAAATTTCCATTTTTATCGATGTACATTTATTTAAATGTTGTTCGTGTACAAATGTTAAAGCGAGGATTGTTATACACGGTGGTCGTGAGGTAGCTTCCGATCGGTCGATATTAATACAAGAAAGCAGACGGAGCCTGGAGCGCAGCCAAGTATACCGAGCGTATGCCTATTGTTCATCAGTCTATCTGTGCTGCCAAAATATTATAAGTGTACCGATACGTATTGCAGATATAAATTGTAAATCTGTTCCACATGTGTATGTTGAGGTAGGTTTTTTATTTATCCCAGAAGGTGGCAAACGGGTCACCTATGACTAAATGAAAGCATTTACGAGCTGCAGATTCGTTGCTTTCCTTTAATAGACAGACGAGAAGATAAACAGAAAAATTGACATTACCTTCTATTCTCACGTCAAATCATCTTCATCTTCCCACCCGTTCCTTATCTGTTAAGTATAGGCAGTAATGATACGACCGCTTGCTTAGCGCAGACTGATTTATTCACGTCATTGTGACGTCTCCGGCGGGCGCGTCCGCCATTCGTAAATGCGCATACTACATGCGCATTTACAACACTAACCATAACGAAAAATAAAGTATGCGTCTATACCAAACAGTTCAATCGCGTTTGTATATCACATAAAATACATCATTTATTTAAAGTGTTTATTCGCAATTTTTTGCTACTTTTTTCTTAGTATTTACATCATTTATACATTTTGTACCTGCGCATGCTACTGCAACCTTTCTTGAAACTACGATCTCTTAATAGAGCTTACGGAATACTTCGAATATAAAAAAGGAAAACTAAGTGACAAATACATCGAGCGCGATGTGGAATATTAACACGCGAACATCTGACGAAATGAGATGTAAATGTAGTGAATTGAAGTTGTGGATGAGATCCGCAGCGAGCGCCGGCCGCCGCTCGGGTACCGCGGCACTGCGTCGTTAGTTATTCCCTCCTAATCCACTGTGCGCGAGGACCGAAGTCACACCTGTTGGGCTCCTGTTTAAATTAACGAAAGAAGTGAGTAGAGAAGAAATGCAAGACTTTATATTTTAAGTCGCCAGTGGTTCGCTATTTTGAGCGTTCAGTTTGAATAATGCTTTCTTTATATAAGTAATTGCTCATAATCTTTCGATTCCAAGAGTACAAACTCAATTCTAACATTTTTATATGAAAGTTTTTGTTTTTTTAGCCAAAAGGGCAATGGAGATAAGTCAACGCTTTATTGTTACACAGCGTCGTTGAAAGTGATTTAATGACGAGTAACTATATTAATTAGTTCCGTTCAGTTTAAAAGATGAGCATAATTTGTTACAAAATTATAAATGAAAATACATCGAATATTTTCCGCTGCTGGCCACCATTGAATGTACTCGAGGGACATGGACTGCAAGCATAAATGAAACAGAACATTTAGATTCTGGCAGAATGTAAGCACTTGTGTCGGTGAGCCGATGTTTGGCGGGAGGAAGTTTCGTCCGCACAGTCAGGAAAATAGATTTATGTGGGAAGTTTATGGGCGCGGCGGCCAAGCTCTATGAATTACAAACTACAACCGCCAAGATGTTCGCAGAAATGCTTCATATTATATAAAGTTAATAGCACTCGCTGCCCGTGGACCGGTAGGGTAGACAGAAATAACTTATTACACTTTGCTATATGGTCTTTCTGCGACTCACAGCACAGTCACATATTATATGTGTATGTAGTATGAGTATGACATACGCGCTCTAACCAACACGGACTTAACCATAGTTTCCTCATACATTTTTGATACGTTCGGGATTAAATCTGAATCCGATATGTTGTGTTTTATACATTTTTATCAGGAGGAAAAAAGAGATGTGTTTCGATTTACAGAAATGTGTAGGATATATTGTGTATGAAAAGCAGCCTTTAGTTTGACTAATCCATTTGTAGGCACATTTGTAAGGTATTGAACAGCGGGAGTTGGATGCGTTTCGAAAGCCGCGCGTCGCAAATCACTTCCACGTTCAACATCCAGCTTTTGAGATTCCCCTCGAACGTCCAATGTGAAACGAACACATTCCCCTAAATGCTATCCTCTACTTGTTTATATCTAGTACATTTATATACACTGCTACAGGAAGGATTTCAAATCCAAAAGGTGACAGATATTTTAACTATAAAATATTTATTGCTACATTATGACCTGTATAAGCTATGATCATTATTTGTATTGAAATCTATTAATGTAATCAACAAAGTATGCGATGGAAAAACTTCTCGCGATTGAAATTAAAAAAGCTCTCATTATCGATTTGGGCGAGGTTATATTTCAATATGACGGTGATATTTCGAAATGTCGTCAACACAAGTACTAATTTTAGATTTTCGGATTTTGAAAAATATTTGTCTTACTTAATTCTAAGTCTTTTATACAGGTTCAAAGCCATGTTATTTCGGAAACCAGCACCGTATAGAAAATTAGAGTAACTAAATATCTTATATTTCAAGGCGTTGTTATAACAATTTTCTTAAGTTGGTGTTTCTAGTTCACTTTGCTCTTTAGGCCATTTTTTTACTTCGATGCTGTCACAAATCTAAAGCGCATTGTAAGAGCAGTGGGTTGAGATTAGTTCGCATGTTGACTGTGTGGCCTCCTGTACAGTCGGGCAGAAAATCTTTATTTTGTTAGTAAATGGAAGCGGATGATAATATATGCATAATGTACTATGATCTACGGCAACGACCTACGCTCAGAATAGCGCGAGCCCGCGGCGCCACTCGCACTATGCAACAAATATACAAATAAATAAAATATATTATTTTTTTTTAAATATTTTTTATTTTTTTTTATTTTTAACAATTGTATAAGTTAACGTCTTTATTAATTTTAAAAAGTAGGTCACGCGTTTGATGTTAGGAACTCATACGAGTATTTACTTTACGATTTATTTCAATACTACCGACTCAGATAAACTTTTAGTAGAAATTTAAAAAATGCAGAGTTTTTCGTTGTTCATCTTTTATTCTCACTTGTTACACACTCGACTCGGCGAATAAATAAACTAAATAACGTGTCGAGGCGAAGCAGCCGCACCGACGCCTCCGCGCGCCAACATTAACAATGTACACTGCCGGCCAAAAGTTTGAGACCACCTTGAAAAATTACAATATTGAATAAAACTCCAAAAGTTAGTGCTCTACAAATTATTTATTTACCTTATTAAATAGGGAACT
>DWLR01000651.1:0-23317 GCA_018246295.1 Papilio alexanor hazarajatica | reverse complement strand
ACTTATACCTTAGACGTATACCTTAGAAACGTGGTGTATGCTTGACTTATACCTTAGACGTATACCTTAGAAACGTGGTGTATGCTTGACTTATACCTTAGACGTATACCTTAGAAACGTGATGTATGTGACTTGCATATGTGTATATACATAGTACAATATAAAGGAAGTTAAAGAGAAGGACGTCTCAATATAGGGATACATTTCAGAATGACAAAATTCACTTAGCCGTCGAAACATTATTATGCGGTATAGCGTCACTTTTAGCTTCTATTTATTTTATAAAATACTAGCATCACGCCCCAGCCCCAACGGGGTAGATAAAGTTACTCGTTGATAGAAGAGGTTTTTATTGGTGAAAGAATTTTTCAAAACAATTTTAGTTTATTCGGAACAAACAAACAAATAAATCTGTTCCATTTATAATGAGTTTATGAAGAATTGAATAAAATTAGAATAGATCGCTTTTCACAAGTCTTAACCTAGACAAGTCATTGAAGTATCTTCGTAAACTTTAAAAACATCTTAGACGAACGAAAGTCAGGTCAACCTAAAAGAATGTCGGCGTTATTTGTATTACTTTTTAAAGCTATGGGCTATTTTAGTATTAAGATAATTTTATTTGAAATATTTATAAGAATAGCTTAGATATGTATAACGTTATTTATTAAGAGTCAAATATATCTTTTAATAGAAACTATAATATCGCATGTTTCAACTTACACGATTTATTCACACACACACCAATACAACAGCGTTGAAAGAATGTAAAATCGCTGTGTCGGTGGAAAAAAAATTCGGTACGTCTGACAAGGGCCGCTGATTAACTAGGTGGGATTTATTGGATTTATGTCCTGCCACAATTCTAATGTCACTTTGTGAAATGGATTCTCAAAGATTAGTCGAGGCGTTTAGTCGGCAAAGTTCGATCAACAGAAGAGGTGAGTGTTTTGTTTTATTAACTTTTGCTTAACAATTGTTAGAGGTAATGATCTGTATACGAAACATTTTCTTAAAGAGAAGCTAGTTTATCTCTAAGATAATAAAACATACAATAGGTGAATTCATTTAAACGAGACAGTTACTGATACAAAAAATAATAACCATATAATACTGTTATAAAATATCTGAAGTATATCATTGTTTTGACTGAGGTATGTATATACCCATAAATTGCCAAGTGAACAATATCTCCTACAGACTAACAATAATTATAGGTTGAAAAGCATTTACAAAAAGAAGCTCTATAATGTTAAATTATAAGATGATTAAGATCGAAAATCTTTTATAAACAAAACAGTAAAAAAAGAATCCTCATTGTTTATAAATTTATAGACCTTACATTATATATCATAAAATAATAATTTTAATGGAAACTGACGAAAGAGTAAGAGGCTCACTTGATATCAAGCGACTCTAGTATCCATTAACATTTACAACGAATAGACGAAATACAGATAAACTGCTATACTTCTCTGGTCGAGGCGGCGGTCGATACATGTAAAAACTGTTGTTGCTAATTGGTTCAATCGTTGTTAGTAGTCGAATAAAAAGAGAGTACTTGATTGTTTTGTTTATTATTGTATCAATATAAAAATAATTGAAATAAAATTCATATCGAAGTCAAATACAATGAAATACTGCAATACTGTATACTTCGGTCTCTAACCCACTACTATGTTGGTAGTTTAGGCCTCTTACGAGAGAAGTTAGCCGATGTACATTTTAGCAATTTCACTCATATTCGCAGCTGTGTTCATTCTGTGACGTTTTGGACTCGGTGTTCCCGTGCAATTGATGTTTTTTTTCTCTAACACACCTAAAGAAGTACAACTTTTATACATATGACATCATATCATTGTTTCCACCGCAAAACTACAGTTATAATCATTAATAAACTGCAACTGTTATAATCATTAATAAAATTCAACTGCAATCCAGAAGTTTTACGAGGTAGTTAAACATTAATGGGTGCGCTACAATATGCTTTTTTGCCATTTTAAATGAACAAAGTTATTACATTTCCCAAGTTAAATTGCACTCTCGTTAGCTCTGATTTTGTTTCGTTATTGTTGCATATAAATTGATTATTTTATGATTTATTTTGTAAATAGAATCAATTATTATTTCAATGTTTAAGCAATAATCACTGACGCCTGACTGACCGGTTGGCGCAGTGGCAAGACACTTGCCTTTCACGCCGCAGGTCGTGGGTTCGATTCCCACCCAAGACGAACATTGTCTGTTTGTCTTGAGTCTAGACGTAAAGACTACCGGGGGAGGGGCAGCCGCGTCCTGTTCTTAGTACGGTAGAACATACTGTGTCCTCTATGTCTAGCAGTGGACGGTCATAGGCTGAAGTGTGTGTGTGTGTTTGTGTGTATCTGACTTCTAATTGGAATTGTCTTGACATATCTATATTTCTATGCAACGGGTAAAAATGTGTAACTTTATAGATTAATATATTTAGCCGCAACTTCGTCCGCGTGGAATTCAATGAAAACTGATTCTTCTGTTCACGACTGAATGGGTTTTCATGCGGTTTTTATCAACAGTGAGAGTGATAAATAACGAAATCTTAGGTTTATAATTTGTTTAGGTTTTGTACAAATTTGCGGTGCGCACGATTATATAATAATAAAAAGTAAGAAATTATAAATGATAAATAATAACCTATTAACCTAATTTTAAGTATTATGTACCAACAAATATGGATTTTCATCTGAAATTAATAAATAATTAATTACAGATTTAGTAAACCATAAATAATTAGCAATAAATAATAAAGAATACACGATAAATGATGGATAATGAATGAGGGACGATGGATGATATATCATGAATGATGGATGATGAATGATTGATGATGAATGATTGATGTTGAATAATAAATGATGAATAATGAATATCTGGTGTCGTTATAGCCTGTTTCGCCTTACAATAACTCGCAACAAGCAAATATCACTCTAGACTTTCGCCTCACAAGAACTCTTAGTGGTTTCAAGCCCTATATGCTCCGGTAATTAGGAAAGTTTTGCCCTTTAAACAATTATCAGTTAAGCATTTACTCCAATTTCGTGACCTCTACTTTGGTATAAGATCGCTAGTGATTAAATCTGCTATCGGCACTCCAGTATGTATTGCCTAAGCTGGAACCATTTTAAAAAGGAATCTATTAAAGACCTAATTATTAACGGCTTCTAAGTTAATTACGAAATTACTACGTAATTTCAACGGAACAAAAATGAGAGTTTTGAGACTGTATATCGACCAGCCAATATACTCTCCCTCACGGTATTTGTTCGCTATGCCTATATGCTTAAATAACATTTGAAAATCGTGATTTTGAAATGTTTTTACGTGTGGCCTTCTCTAGCTGTCTCCTCTAGCTGAGGACGGCTTGTATTCTTCTGGGCATGCTTTGGATTTGACGTTTCATATAATTTCCTGAGAAATACCCTCCCACAAAGTATAGTTTAATATAAATATAAGTATAGTTTGTGGAAAAATATTTAAAAATTATAAATTAAAATTATTTAAAAAGTGGATGGACAAAAGTTTCGAAAATCAGTAATATCGTTTCTTACTTTAGGTAAGTATAGCGATTAGTGTAATTATAATAAAATTGTAAAGCAGAAAAAAAAAATGATATTAAAATCCCGTTTTTAAGACACATGTTATTTTTTTAATTCTTCGATTCCAAATACCATCATAATACCAACCATTTAATAAAAATATAAAAACAACTCGCAATCAATTATATTATGAAATAAATAATAAATAACTAAACAGACTGTAATTTTGGGGAGTTATTTCATCTGCTAAGTGTTGTTTCATTAATCCTTTCTAAATTTGAAGTTAATTAAAAATAAATGAAAAGTGTTTCGCCTAGAAATGTTTTACGAAACATTTGTAGTGTCTAATATTTTTTCCTAAGGATTCCTTAATTGATTGTCGCTTTTAAATTGTCGTCTTAAGTAAGTGTATTAAGTTTTCTGTCGTAATAACCTCTTTTTAGTTTATTACAGTAAATTGTCAGTCCGATGCTTTCAAATTTTATGTTCAATTCAAAAACGTTTAAAATGTTTATTTTCACACTTGAAAGAGTTTTATCCGTTCTTTGGACAAAACAGAAAAGTTTTCATCGAAAAAATATAAAAAAATATACACCTTTGAAAACCCACATACGGGCGTGGGTACGTAAATGATTGTCTGGCATAAATTCGATTCGATTATAGCGAAAACTCTTGCGAATGAAACTGGTGTCGAAGAACCAAAATGAACCCACGCCCTTATGTTCTAAGTCTTCTAGAGTTACCTCAGGTGAATCGCTGATTCGTTTCCCTCTTTCTGCCATCAATACAATAACAGACCCATATTTATCTAGATATATGTAAGGCCACACCGTGAAATATGGCATTGGTTAAAGGTAAGTTTAAGGCTTTAATCTCTGCCTACCCACTTTGTTTGTAGAGTTCTGTATAGGTGTATACAGTACGACAAATGCCTTTTTTACTTTAAAAACAAAATATCAGTTAGTGATTGTTCATAACGGCAAGAAAGGCAATTTAATGGTCAACCTCTTTCACACATAAATCATAAAAGGGATGCGTATGTGAAATTAATGATTTTCATTCGGGGTAACATACTGTATCCATTGAAATATATCGTCTCACCCCTTGCACAGCTTAGTGGAGTTATTGCAGAAATACGAAGGTTAGATTAGGTTACGTTTATACAGAGTATTGGCTATGGATCTGATATTTATACTTCTCTTCTAACGTATCCGTTGTAGATATTAGGAAGAGGAAATACTTTAAAGTGTCTAATCCCTGAAATTTCCTATAAATAATTTTTACCGGACTGAATTCCAAGGAGGGTAATATTTTTTATGCGTTTATTTTTGTGTTTTAATCAGCCTGCCGTGTACTTAATCGATTTTGAAGAATGACGTGTCATTAATTCGTATTCGTCCCCATAGAACCTTACTAGTCACTCGGTTTTTTTTTAAAATTAACTATTGCGTATTGAAAGTTAATTGTTTTTTATATTCTTTACATATTTAATGATTTTTTTGTTAAGTTTTTTTTTTATATAACCTTCATATCTTTTCAGATATCAAGGTTATAGCGAATATTGAGGTTACTATAACTTCAAAAATAAACGTAACAAAGAAACAACAGTCGCTAAGCGATATAACTGTAATGATAAATTGAATAAAACGCCTAGACTCCTCGTATTTTTTGGGAGACTGAAGGTCGAGTGAAGGTCAGACTGGCGCCGCAATAAAATTGTTACGCCCGGTGATTACCCTTGTTATAAATATATTTTGCGCCACACAGTACATTCCGTGTATTTTTCCTAAGATACTATTATCCCGCCCCGGGTTCTCTCGAGTATTGCCAGTAGAGCTTTCGAAATCGGTTTCCCACTTTTTACTTGATGAGAAACAAACAAGCAATGAAATCTTTTTATAGTGTTAGTATAGAATGCGATAAATTGGTCGAAATGTAAATCTCTAAACTATGTTTTCTGTACAGTTTTTAAGCATACTAACACTAGCGCGATCTATAATTAACTTACTTATTAGAAAACTGACATCTATTGGGCAAAATATGTTTCTGTTCATTAGTAAAAACTCAACGGGATTTCAATTTAAATGTCGTTATTTTTAAAGGTGGACGTCAGATTCGCAGATAACTTACAATAAAAAGAACTTTAAAATATTAGCTAAACGGGTGTAAGTATAAGAATTATAATTTAATAAGGTTCTATGAACAGTTATGATTCACCGTACGTCAATAATGTACAAGGAAGTTCGTTCAGAGGGCCATTTTTATAAGATATTTTTGCAAGAACCTTATGATGATGTATGAGGGTAATAGGTATCTGGGTGCCAGATTTATGACTGGATTCGAATTCCACCTTCAGTCATTTTGAATTTCGACCGGTTCAGAGGTAACAAATGTTCTATTAGATCCATAGATCAGTTGCCATAGCAACTTACTAAAACCTCGTTTAATTTAGTCACTATGTGTGGATATCCTCAACTTCCATGCTTTTATAATTACTTAAATGTGACTCAGTATGTGTTTTTCAGTAAGGAGAGCTTTTTTTATCAGAAGGAGTCTTTAAAAATCAATTACATAACAAGTATTTGATTTTTTTAAATATATAATAATAATATAGCATAACATTGGTATTTTTTCTTGCTACTACTATCCAAATAATTGTTAAACAAAAAAAAATCATAAGCGAATTGAATATATGTACATTAAAGACGAAACTGGGTGTCTTATACTATCATTTGTTGATTTCTTTAAAATATATTTTGTTATTACGATTTATTCTTTTTTATTTACATGTTAATTTGTTTATTAAATGGTTTGGCTGACCGGTTGATGCAGTGGTAAGTAAGAACATTTGTGTGCATGAACAAGTCTGTTTGTCTTTTGTCTGGGTGTAATTATCTATATATGTCTTTATTCACAAAAGAAAAGTATTAATATATGTAGTATATCAGTTATCTATTTACTATAGTACAAGCTCTGCTTAGTTAGCGATTAGATGGCCATGTGTGAATAATATCCTAGAATATTATCCTAGAATATAATTGGTGGGCCCCACTGAACAAACGGAACGCTACCAGGAGAGAGGCTGAAAAGCACCACACGGCTTAGACCATGCAGTACACGCTGAGAATGCTGTCCTTTGTTATCCATAAATGTAATTAAAGTTTAAGAAACTTTGTTATCTTTTTTTTGATAACAATAAACGAGTTTTTATTTTATTTTTATACCACCTTAGTCTATACCGTACACTACTAGATTTAGGCCTCCCCCACTGATCGCATTATTGGAGGAAATGTACTATAATCGCCACGCTTGGTAGACAAGTTGGCGATCGCAGTACGTTCCACCGCACTAAGAAAAGGACGCTGCTGCCCGTCCTCCGGTGGTCTTTACATCTAGCCTCATGACAGACAGACACGATCACGCACACAAATGTTTGGAATCGAACCCAAGATCTGCGGCGTGAAAGGCAAGTATCTTACTACTACACCAACCGGTCAGTCGTTCTATTTTTTTTATAATAACCAGGCAATTTAGTTAAATGAGCGATGCTCCCCGTAAGCGTCCACACTAACGATGTGCTACTTAAGTATATTAACTTAAAGATGTGCTATTAGCATTTACTTATGTATGAAAATAGTTTACTTAAAAAAGAAAAAAGGAGCATTCCTTTTTGGCAATTAAGTGACAAAAACCATATAAAACGAAATATTATTGAAATTATGTATTGTCTGTATGTCAAAAGACGTTAATATTATAGAGATCAGTATGCTTTCTACGGTATTAACATAAATATTTATGAATTGATTCACAAATTGATGCATCCATTATGGACGCATCAATTTTGGTATAGCTACTACTATATTATATGATCTTATATCCTTTATAATATGGCATTTTAGCTAATTTTGTAATAGTTTTAATATAATGAATAAAGTTGCGTGAGTGTTGGGGTGGGGGTGGTTCTAGAACTTAATTCGATTGGTGAGTCAAATGGAAAATCGTAATCTCTGCCTGTCTTTCTGGGTCGATGATGTGTTTTTTTTAAATTAATTTTTTTATTATCACGTTTAAAAAAATTTCTTTCTAATAATATAAATTCTTATAAGGCTTTTGCCTTGTTTCACTAAATTTATGTTATCTAATTACGTTGAAAGTATAAAAGAAAACTTTCATATGATGTGTTTAAATTTCATAGTGGACGTCAAAGAAATGAACAACATTTATTTAAATTGATGTTAGCTACGACGGTCAGGTGTTAGGTTTCTTTTATGTTACATAACTTACAAACCAAAAGAAAAGAAATTAAACCTCATTTATTTTTATTAAAAAAAATGTTGCATGGATTTTTAAACAAATTTGTGGATAACAAATGGTAGCCAGGGTCAGCGTGGACCATATGACTAAGCCTGGTGTTGGTTTTAAGCCTGTCTCCTGGTAGCGTTGCGCCAGTTAAGAGAAGCGCTTCAATTAAATGTAAAAAAAGAATAAACGATAATAACTAAATATATCGCAATTACTAAAAGGTAAGATGAAAATAATAAAATAAATGAATGTGATATAACATATTATTTATATAATTATTTTAAGCCTTGAACTTTTACAATATTCATACATCTTAGAAGTTCGAAAATAAATGGCCAGATAATAAGAGAATATATGTTTTAAAAATTATACTCGTAAGATACATATAATTAAATTTTACGTAGAAGAAAAGACGTTGCAACACGTATTTTTACTTATTAAAAATATTTAGACTTTAGATCTATCGAAATTATTTATTTTTCTTTATGTGATTCCCGATTCGCTTGATATTATGTGATTGTCGATGTCCATGGATTTCCGCGACACCTAAGAAACTGCAGATACCTTGGCTTTTAAGGTAGGAGTACGCTTTCTTGAAGGACCCTAAGACGTACTGGTTTAAAAATACGGCCGAAACTAGTATCTGCTAATAGTAAGCCATTATTTACATAAGACGAAGTCTGCTGAGCACTCTAGGATTCATATAATTAATTTCGTGTGAGCATCAATGGGATTAATGTCTCTACGCCAAAGCAATAATTATTAGTTACACTGAGGCGTGTCACTAAATAACGTCGCATTAATTTTCTGAGCGTTTCAAATTAACACGGTGATTTATCAGCTGCCCCGTAACCGAAGGCGAGCTTGCGATGACACACGTCAAAGACATATGTCACTTCACTAAATGAAGATTCTCATACATTTAAATGCCACTTAAACTGTAACACGGATATTCATCAATTTGAGTAGATCTGTCGCGTGACAGTCCTTGCTTAAATTACCGACCGAAACAATTGTTCAATTTCAAGGCACGTCACGTTTAAGTAGATACATTTTGTTACACGACAGTGTTGTAGATAGAAGGAGAAAGAGGGTTGTACATTATACATTTACTAATATGATAAAGAGAAGAGATGAATATTTGTTTCGGTTTAATTCAAAAATTACTTAACTGATTTTAAAATATTGTTGATTAAAATTTATATCCTAAATTATGTGAATACTTTTTCACCATTTACCTTTTTTACCATTCCAAATAACTAGTCGAATGGCGGACTGGATTCGAACCCACGACCTCATGATCGCACTTCGATCGATTAGCACTTCTCAATATAATTTATTGTAAATTTATAATGTAAATAAACAAATAGTATCAGCGGTTCAATATAATTTATTGTAAATTTATAATGTAAATAAACAAATAATATCAGCGGTTCAATATAATTTATTGTAAATTTATAATGTAAATAAAAAAAAAATCACAATAGAAAGCTATTTGTTTTATGATGACAGATTAAATAGTACAGCAAAGCGCATAAATAAATATTTTTTATTCAATAAACTGTTGAAAACTATCGAATGGAAAGTAAAACGTTGTCAATGTTTATATCGACCATAACATGTCGAGCGCCATTTAGAACCACTCAGCCGTCTACCGTCCACAACTTTTACTAACGGCCAATTTTTCGTTGTATCAAAACTGTTTTAAAACTACTAAAAAAAAAAAATTTTTTTTTCGAATATATTTCTCTACTAAAGTTGTTTTAATGCTGTACAATCATCAGCAATATTATAAATGTGTATATAAGTTTGTTTGTTTGTTACGCCTTCACGTAAAAATTATTTGACCGATGATCATGAAACTTTGTACACATATTCTCTAAGGTATTGGGAAGGATATAGGATACTTTTTATTACAAAAAAAATACGGAGGGTAAAAAAAAAGCATCTCTTATAAATATTAATAATAGGCGTTGCGGAATAAAAACTTTTAGCTAGGAAAATAAGTAAAGAACACGTACGAAGCCGCGGAAAACATATAGTACTAATAAAAATCCGAGTAAGAATTTGGTTATTTCGCTTTCACGTCTCCAGCACTCAACAGATTATCATGAAAATTTGCACACATATTTTCAGGACATACCGTATAATTTTTTCATCTAAAAAGAAACAAGCTTTCGAAGCCGCGGGCAACAGCTGGCAACAGCTGTCCGGAAGAGTACACTCTCAGGTAGTTTGGAACTTTGGTACAAAGTAATACACAAAAGAGATTATTACAAAAGTAAAAGGTGCATTTTGAAATTGTCTCTTCTTGAAGCAGTAACTAGTATGATTAATGAAAAAAAAACGACATGACCTGTTGATGGTATGTCTATTACACTTCGTTGAAGAATACGAATGACACCTCTCTCTTCAAATTCCGTCAATCCTCCTCAATGAAAGTATTATACTCGTTCACTACACATACCGTGCCAAAAAGGAATTTTAGATTCAAGAATGACACCCATTATCCATATTGTTATCAGTTTCGAACAATTACAATTTTTGAATATGGTCTACATCTGAAATTTAAAAAAAAAAAACGAGTAATAAAATGCAGAATTGGTGAAATGTCACAGAGTAAAATGTATTGGAAAACTCCATTCGGTTCTTGCGTAAAATTGGAAATGTCCAATGGAAATAGGCTCGATACATGGTCAGGTTTCGACGTTCGTTTAATAGAATAGATATATGTGTAATGATCATTTAGATAACTTAAAGTTAGGTTAGCGCTTTGCTTGCAAGTGACTTATAAAATATCTGTAATAACTCGCGTAGACTTCGCTAAGGACAAATAAAAACAAACAGTCGTTTTTTTTTACTAAACCGTAACTTTATATACATTGTATAGAAAAGATGCACTTAACAAAATGACAATGACATCAACAAAATTGAAATTATTGGAACTGAATACGGGAAACTTTACAAATTTTTTTTTCTTTTATGAAAAGACAAGCATGAAGAATATTTTTTTTAAATCAACACCTAATTGAGCGAAGAGGGAGAAATACTTGTACGGGAAATTCAAAACTTAATTACTTTTTAAACAGCCCACATAGTCGCAGACAACGGCTAGTGTCTATTCGATGTCATAATATTATAGTTATTAATTCTAACGGTTAATATTATACTATAAAACTAAAGCATCTAAGTGCTGTTTTAGAATTAACTCAAGTGTTAGTAAATCTATGTAATTTTGCGAGGAAAAAAAACATTACTAGATAAACCTTAACCCTGTTTGAGAAAAGGCGTCCCGAAGGTATTTTATGAGGTTGTCATAAAACTCGTTAAGTTTGGGACATCGCATAAAGTAAGGCAGTTCTGTAAACTGTTCTTCATTTAGAAGCGGAAAGCAACTGGTGAAACTTTACTATCTATTTTATGGGATTTCGTGGAGATGGATTGGGGAAAATTTCAAAAATATGTCCATCAAGAGTATAAGATCTATATAACAAAATTGAAATGAATGCGAAATGAATACGAAGTTTTTATTCAATTTCATGCGGTTCATCCGCATGTCGTCGCTAGTAACTTATAAAATTATATAAATTTGACGTCGGTTTCCTTTAAAAGATTCAAAGGTTATACATTTTTAGTGTCTGAAATTCTGTGTCTGAAATTTTCTCAATCTATTTCAATAGACTTAAAAGACGTAAGAATAATTTTTAACATGAAATCACTAGCACTGAATTAAGATTAGAAAAATTATATACTTCGTGAAGATTTTAATGAACAGAAAAATTACAACAGCAGAAACAATGACGTTAGACAAGATTAAATGTTTTTGCAACGAGCTAAGCGGAAATAATGTGCATACATTATTCCAGCTCGAGAGAGCCGTTGCGTCGAGCTGTCTGTCGGTATTTGCATAACTTGCTCCAGTTACAACCATTTCGTATGAAAGTTGAACTAGAAGTTAGTCGTATTATGTCAAAATAGTTAATAAAAGTTCGTTACTATGTAATATTATTTATAATACCTGTGTATTATAAAACAATTTTAATATCATATATAGATTTTTTTATAATATTATAAAGAGAATTTGCTTATTTGGTATAAACTCAAAAACTATTTAATCGATTCCATTTCTTTTCACCAATAGAAATGGCTATGTAAGGTTATACATAAATTATAAGTCTGTTAATTTACACAAGCGAGACTTAAGCGGATTACTAGTATCGTACAGTATAACGCGTTTCAAACTTTATGGCAGCTTGGAATAACGGCAGTCGATGCGCAGAACACAATTTAAGGTGTCAATGTGACGCTAAGGGTGCGGCGGCGCTGCACACCCCGCGCGCCCTTTCCTGTACCCGCAGGTGCCTCATGGATGGAAAATTCCTGTCTATATATGTACAGTCGAGCTCAAAAATTTCGGTTAGCTTGTTTCATTATTCGATAAGTTTTTTTTTTAATATTTTCACTTATGTTTTTATTTTAAATATGTCTGGTTACTTTTATGGTAGTTATTTTCGGTAAGTTTTGAACTTGTGTATATTTGTTATAAAAAGTCATATTTTTTTAAATTATTCTTTTCTCATTAAATTTTTAGAAGGTATTCGAAGAATTTTCTGAGAAAAGAAATTATAAAATACATTAATTTAAACAGAGCTAAATTATTTCCCAGTTAACTTTACATAGGCTTTCGCGCACTCGCTGCTAAATTCCGAGCCGTCACTGAGTTGGAATCGATCTGTAACATGTATTAAAAATGATTTCATTATAGATATCTAATTACTTTTAATAGAAACGATTTATTTAATAAATCATTTCTGTAATTACTCGTATTTCATATTTCATCTTTTATAATAACATGATCATAATGTAGTACTATATTTATAAAATAAATAATAAAACCATATTTGGTAGCCAATTTATTTTAACTGCTTTACATTAAATGAAACTATTGTGACAATATTGTGGTACCGAATTTATTCAACTGGTTGCATTATGATACATGCTAAATTTAAAATATGAAATTGATATAAAGATTTACCCACAACATTAGAGACTGAAAGGTATTATAAATAACGTTGAAAATCTAGTAGACAAATGAAGTAGAGGACCATTAAACCACCACCACGAAGCACTCTTTAGGAAAGCTGGTATGACGACAGTTTCTTAAGATTTGTGTGGACTTTCTTATAGTTTCGTTATCTATCTCACAAAAAATGTTTGTATATGAACTATTAAAAAAATTATACCAAAACATATGTAAAAGGTCAATTCAATTTAATAAAAAGATAATACAAAATTATGAAGATATTTGGTAGATGATCTACCTTTGGCGTAGACTAGGGGTCGGTAACCTTTTGAGACGGAAGTTCAAAAATAACAATTTACAAAATTTAAAAATTTTTAAGGAGCCCCCAAACTTTTCTTGCCAACAATAAAAAGTACTTACATAAATAAAGTTTTGTAATAAATTAAGTTAATAACAATTAATAAAGTTGATAACAAAATTATCTATTTATTCATAAGAAAAAAGTCTATAAAAACATTTAGAGATAGAAATGCCGCAGCTTCACATACAAAGAGCCGTATGTGGCTCGCGAGCCGCAGGTTGCCTACCCCTGGTATAGACGTTATTGAGACCACACAGTTCTAAGAATAATAAGAATATAAATAAGTAAATTTATACCGACACATTACATTTCTAAATCTGGGTAAGATTAATTAGAATTAGGTTTCCTTTGAATTAGGTAAAACGTTTTACCTTTAGTGCAGAGAAAATTCAAACGAGCTAAATTAGACAAATTGTGCTGTTTCGCCGTTTATCCCGGCATTCCATATCAGACACCTCTAAAGTGTTTCATTTGCAGAGCACCTTGCATTACATAGCTGTTATGACATTATGACATGATATGATATTTAGGCATGACTTGAGCATAACATGAAGCAATTTTTAAAATTAAAACAAAGTTAATTACTCTTAATTGCCAATTGATCTTCACACTTTTTTTCACAAAAATTAAGGAGTTGTATTTAATTTTTTTTTCGCCACTTCATGAAATTGTTTTTTTATTGTATTTTTTTATTCCTTTATAAATCATGTTAAACGGAAGTGATTATGGAATGTGTTAAACGAAATTACACACATCTGGCGAATGTGCCGTGAATGTGCAGCTCGCGAGTCGCTCGTGAGTTTTCTGTGCCGCCCGCGCGCAGTTCCCGCGCAAGCTACGCGCCGTACGCGAACTGCGCGCGGGTGGCACATAGCTTTAAAAAATTTATAAACAGACACACACACACACACAATATTAAAAAAAAATACATAGTTTCCGCTTAATCGATGGCTTTCCAACTCCGCTACTATAATCTGTTTTCTTTTAAAAATAGGATTTGGCCACCAACGCCGTTGTCTCCTTTTTTCCTTTTTATCAGTTATATAACAGCTAATGATGCAGCACTTATATTAATAGCACTTGTATGGTCCGACATCTTCGAAGATAAATTTACTACTGTGTCAGTGCACCGAACTGTAAGCGCGAAAATTGAGTGCGCACTCACTATACAAGCCTCGTATGACTTGCGCTAACGAGGCGCACCAAACCTTTGCAATGACTGCATGCGTGAGATCGCGAGCCGGCCGCGAGCTGCGCATATGCGCGAGATGTGGACGCACCCTAAGAAAAAGGTAGTATAAATATAAAAGGTAGTATACTAGCCTCTCTCTACTATATGTGTATTTTCAAGTCTAAATTATAGTTTCATATTTTGACGCTAAAAATTTCAATGTAAATTTGTTGACTGTAAAATACACGTGAAATGTGAATGCATAACAAGGGTCTAATATTTGTTTTATAAAACTGACTATATGATTAGCATTATTCATTACTTTATGATATGTTAGCTATGACACTCCGTGCAAGAATACGAATGTAACGACACTTCACTCGGCAAAATCGGTCAAGACGTTTAGGCTACTGGAGTTTAGAAAGGAACAGACAAGGAAAACATTACTCTCGTTTTCGTTCCATGCCGCTTACAATTGTCCACTGTTGGACATAGGCTTCCCCAATTGATCGCATGATTAAAGGGAAATGCGCCATAATCGACACGTTTAGCAGACGGGTTGGCGATCGCAGTATGTTCCACCGTACTAAGAAAAGGACGCTGCTGCCCGTCCTCTAGTGGTCTTTACATCCAGACACAAGACAAACAGACATGTTCGTGCACACAAATGTTTGTCTTGAGTGGGAATCGAACCCAAGACCTGCGGCGTGAAATGCATCTTACCAACCGTGCCAACCGGTCCGTTCGTTCTATCTAGTTCAATTAAGTTCGATTTAAGCACTAACAAATAGTTTATATTTGAATTCTCGTACTCAGTAAATATGGATAAGCCGGATATATTCGTAACTTCCTTGTTGTCAACGAACAATGTTATTTTATGAAGCAGCGTGTCGGCGTGGATTCCATAAAACGTTTTATACATATCATAAACTGTATGTCGAATTTCAAAGCTTTTGATTTCAGACCATTCCACATGTAAACCACATAGTTTCGTTTAAATTATAAGTGTGATATCATATTTGTATTTCACATATGTTTACTTATTACTCGTATATATAAAGTAAGCAATTCGTTTATATTTGAACACAGCTATCTTGGTCACGGCTCTAAAAGACAAATAGAACAAAAAAATTACGAAGTCAAAAGTTGCTTTTTATCAGTTCTAAATGAACCCTCGTGAAGTTAATACCAATATGTAACAATTCCTTAAAATGATAGATTATTTAATATTACATAATTCCTTCGACAGATAAAATTAATATTTCGTTCTATTTGAGAAACGTTAATTTAAAATTGATGTTGACATTTGTTGGATTTGCAATAACGTCGCAGTGCAATTCCGAGGATCGTATTGTGAATATAAAGTAGCATTAATTACCGGTAATTATTGTATTTAAATCATATCTTGTTCCGAACATCTGCTCTTGAATAAATTAATGTCCAATGCAACATAAATATTTTCTGTAATATGCCATTTGAGATGTAGCCATTATTACTTATAATTTTAAAGCAATAATAAACATAACATGTTATATTTTTAATTCATTTGAAGGCTTGAGAAATAGTGATATCTATTTGCATGTTTATTAAACTAAAACATTTTATAGAAATTAAAATGACCAAGTAATGTTTTTTTCTTTTTTTCTTTTAGATACAAAATAATTTCCAAGAATTTTCAATCTTTAAAAGAATTTATTCTCTTGGGGTTAAATAAAGAAATGTATTCTTTTCATTTGCGAATATGAAAAAAAATATTTTTACGCCATTTTCTTTAACTTTTAATTTAATTTTATAAAGTAAGCTCGAAAAAAGAGAAAATATGAAATATTTTCTATTTTCTCAGTCCTTATTTTAATCATGGATGATTCCGTTGTATTTCAATAAAAAGGACATAAATTTTGTTACGGAATATAAAGTTTTGCTGATGCGTGACATATAATTTAGAATTTCATCAAGAGGGTGTCTTGATACTCGTATGTATGTATACATATGTTGTGGATTACTTATGACTGGGTGTTATTAGATACACTTGAAAAGACTCTATAGAATTTAAAAAAATTAACTGCAGCCGGAACTCAAAGGAAAAGGCTTCATAATTCCAATGGGCAGAGTTGCGTTTATTTTTACATCCAAACTATTTGTCAATTTAAGTGCAACGTAGCTTACGTTGCATAAATTGTGTCCTACAATAGCTAAATAAGTTAAAGAGTTTCTAAGCTAGATAAACAGATTCCTTAGCATCGTCGAAAGGAAATAGAATCTAAAATGTCGTGCGCTCCTAAGTAGCAGTTCATTTTGTATTCTGCTTCCGGCGAATTCACTAAATTCTCTTTAGAATTGATAATATTACGGAGAAATGTGTTTTACTTTATGATTCTTGCTATATACTATTAGGAAAGTGTGTGTTGGATAATAATATGACTTTAAAATACGTTAATGGATAACACATTTAGTTTAAGCCATGGCCTACTTAAATTAAAAAAAAAAAACTTTTGAAATCTGTAACTAGATGGCGTAGTTTTCAATCATGGAAATAAATAACTATTCTGTTATCTTGTTAATCATGGGATATTGGAACAATGTTATAACATTTTTGTTGTCCTTATCCCTATCCACTCCCTCTACTTTCCTACAAATAAGACGGTAGCGTAATTCTAATTGATGCATAAAATTTTACACAAAGATATGATGCTTGCTGGCTCCTACTATAAAAAATAAACTAATCTGGATCTTCACAAAGATAAAATTTAAATTATGGTATTATGGGTTTATTTATTAAACAACGCTTGCAGTCACAGTGCGTTACCCCGAGAGAAGCGACCGCGTGTTCGTCTGTTTATACGAATTTGCATAATTATTTTAACGCGAATGATTTTGCATGTTCTGACGCGCATTAATATTTATTTAATCTGTTTTTCTTATGTTCCATGTTAATATTGACATTTCTGTTTCTGCTTCATTTTCAAAACCATACGTATGTTACAAATAGGAAAGTTATTTTTAAGTCAGATAGGATTAGTAGAAATCCTTCTTTTTCAATTTAATCTTGTAATATTCGACATAAATTAATATGACAGATCGTTAGCGCCTGCACAGACATCTCCAAACAGCTATCTTATTGATCAAATTAAGCCACCACTTATATACGTCATTCATTTGTTTGCGATTTATGGTAACCAATAAGAAATCTCTAATCTAATTTCATGCACTTATGCTTACATACATATATAATTTACATTAATGAAGCAGAAATAGAAATGTAGTACTCTTTTCAATGTGATTTCCCCCACTTGTTGAGTCAGATTTAATTGAAACGTAATAACGTCTCACCCTTTTACAAGGAAACTGTAAACATTCAAGTAAAAGTAATATTTATTTTTTAACATAAACAAAATCGATTTCAAATTTAAATAATTTGATTCATAAGTCGCTTATAGCCACGATATGTCTCATTACAAATTCACTAAACCAAAACAAGGCTTGTCTTAAATCTACCAACATAGTAATTTTCGGTTTATCTTCGGAACCGAAGGTTCAATGAAATTCACAATTAAATGGGACCCACTTACGATTGTCACCTATCATATGCTTTTCCAAGCGAATTGAGAAGCTACTGCTTTTTTTTTTAATTCGGTTAATAAAAGAACAGTTAATCAATGTGATTAATGAAGGAACTAGACAACAAATGTTCTTAAAGAGTTTATAAAGTCGGGTATTTTAACGAGAAAATAGAGATGGATCTATTAATCAGAGTTAGTAGTTCTTAGTTTGTTTAAAACTTCTAACGGTTTACCCGGATATTGGCTTACAATGATGGAATTAGACGTTTTTATATCATCCGACGATGGCCGTTTGCTAGTTGGCCGTATGGAGTGCTACTTAGGTTGCTGTTATAAACAAAAGATCAGAAATATTTGAAAAATTGTGGTCACAATAGTAACAAATACCATTATGGGTGTTGATTTTAAAAAACTTTCAAATATTTTTTTGTAATTTCATAAAATAAAAATCGAGATATTTTTTTTCTATTTTTTCTGGAGTAGTCATGAGCAGGTCCACCCTGTGGTGCATTTTTATCGTTGAATTTTGGGACACGTTGTATATATAATGAAATTATGATATCAGGCTTAATGTTAGTTATTAATAAGAATAGAAAAATGCATTTTAAAATAGACCAGAAGTGTCTAAAAATAAGAGGATCATACGCATATATGCTCGAAACAATACAAAGCGCAGACAACTTTAAAACAAAAGCATATAGGAAGTTACGCGGCGGAAACAATTGTTCATGAAAACTTTACCAAACAAAACAATCTGACTGAAATACATCCGCGGTTCTGTTTCTTTTGTTCGTAGTATTTTTCATGTTTTTTCTTCTATTCGTTGCTTAATTCATACGTATTATTTATTATACTAGAAGCGAAATTAATTGAAATTTTCGAGACAACTAGTTGCTGTCAATTTTTTTATTTCATTATCATCTTTTTTTTTTATTGTCCCCTTTTTAATTATGATAAATAATTCGAAAAATTAAATCCATTCTTCGTTCTTAATTTAGAGTCGCATGCTTAAAAATGCACTATTAAATCTATGGACTGTAATTTCTACCCCGTGTTAACAACGCCAATGAACTATATTAGTTGACTTCATTATTTTTGAGTTAATTACTACTCATTAAGCTTTCCAATTTCACGAGGCACGAACACATTTAATGACGGCGCAGTAATTATATCACACTTTGTGTTCACACTCGAGAGTTGTAAGCAATCAACATTTCATGTTATTTGTATATGACTTACGTAATAATCGGTAAACAAGCAGTCAGTTGATGGGACTTGTTAAATAAAAGGATCTGCTCTATAAGAAAGCAAACGAGATGAGAGGGTCAAATAATTTTAAGTGAATACCATAAACTATAATACACTTAATTTTCTTTTTTTTATGGAAGGTGGAGGCAAAGGAGTAAGCGGTAACCTAAATGGCCGCTACCCGTAGACAACTGCAACAAGCATTTGCGATTGCAGATGCGTTAGCTACCTGTAATAAACAGAGGAGGGGATAGACAGAAAAATGGATATTTCGTTCATCCTCTCCATCTGGTTCCCGCTCAAATTCTTTTTCTCTCCCCCCCTTCTTTTTTAGAAACAGAAGGTAGAAAGGGAAAGAGGACTAAAATTCGTCCTATGACACCTCACTCAGACGAAATGCAGAATACTTCCACTTCACTCCTGTCTTCTGTGAGGTCGTGGTATTTCGATGTTTTTGTTGCAGTTACCACAGTTGAATCTAGAATTATTAATAATTATTATTTCGAATTGTAGAATAATAATAATATTCTAATGTTCAGAAAGAAAATGGAGAGAAGCAACGCACAGTAAAGGACTGTGGTGCCATTAATCAGACGAAATACAAAAAAAAAACATTTACTTTCGCTGTTTTTCTGTAAGTCAAGCCTATATGCAGGAGAGGATATCTGAAGAATGGATTTAAAAATTCTTAAATTGTAATAAAAAAGACATAAAATGTATCGGTTAAACTAAATACGAAAACAAATTTGTACCCAAATGCCCAAAGTATTTTACAGTACAAATTCCCTAAACTCGAAAGCTTTTAGGAAGTTCGCAGCAAACTGCAAATTTTGATAGAAACTTTTCTTTATTGAAGCAATCCGCCTCAAAACTGAGTCAGTTTTGTTTTGTTGTTTAATGCTTTTTATCTTATTTTTTTTTATTTTCTTCAATTTACCACGTTTCGTTACTAGCGAAGTGTGGTAGAAATTCGATCAAAATTCGTATTTCATTTTAGTAAAAATAATCAATTCATATTTTATTGCATGTTATAACGCATTTAAAATATACATTTTAGCTAATTATAAGAGTTCCAAACCGTACATTAATAACATAAACATTCAAAGCTTACGAAGCAATAAGATATTCACGTGGCTGTTTTGCTATGTAGACATGTGTTTTAAATTGCCAAGCATTCATATTCAAGACGATATTAAAAATAATTATGATATTTAAAAACCACGAATAAATTCATTTCTCTAGATGCATTGTTCCAAATGTACCTTAAGGCTGGCATGATAATGGTTCTGCAGTTAGTTTCTCTCCTACCTCCGATGTTGTTTGTCTTTGTCAAGAGTATTCCGAGTATGTCTATTCATTTAATACTAGCAACCCGCCGCAGCTTTGCTCTGGTAGATAAACAAATAAAAAGGAGAGCGCGTGGAACCCTGTACATGGGGTATAAATAAGACTTATTTTTTACTTTATTCACAATTTTTTTACTATTAATATTACCACTAACAAAAGTAACTTGAAAATCTATTCAACCACTTATTTTTATAAACATTTCTTTTTCATTTATTATTTTATCAACACAAGTAATCGTCTTTTTGTATATTAACATAGTGTTAACTTAAGAGAGAAATTACCGGTGTGGAGTATAGTTTTTTTTATATCAAAAGGTGGCAAACGAGCAAAAAACGGTCACCTAAGTGATCGATACCCATAGACATCTGCAACGAGCATTTGCGAGTTGCAGATGCGTCGCCTACCTTTAATGGACAAAGGAGGGGATTAACAGAAAAATGGACGTTTCCTTCTCCTGTCCATCCCCCTTCCCGTCGAATAATTTCATTCACATTTCCAGCTGTGTCCATTCTATAAAATTATTTGACTCGGCGTGCCGGCGCATTTCGCTCGATCAGTAATTTAACTCGGGTCTTCTTCTCGATCGCGCTTAGAGAAGTACAACGTCAAAAATAAGCAACCAAAATTAGGTTACTTGCGATAAGAATTTCTATTTGTAAAATAATTCTTAAAAACTTTTTAGTAGTCTTTTAGTTTATCCGGAAAAAAAATTAGTTGTTAAAATATTTGTTATTATGAAAATATTATTTTGATAAAGATTATTTTGTTTTAACTTTCACTTTTCAAGATTACTTAAGTTTAATATTTAATGTACAATATGAAAAAAATGCAAGTAAATTAATAAGAAAGTAAGACAAAAACACACAAACTCTCATAGCCCATTACATTGCATACAGTTCTAAATTTGATAAAATGACGTTTTCTTATCATTCCAGTTAAGCTCAATTAAGCGACATTAGTCGAACAGCGGGCAGGATTCGAACTCACAACCTCATGATCAGTAGTCCGTAATACCTACCCTGAACCATTAGGTTAGGCTATCGGTACTTCGCTATTATGTCATACTTTTTCCTTAAAAAGCTATAACTTATAGTATCATCTCAATGGAAATAACTAATATATATGTCTTGCTTTTGTACATAAAATGAATGAATAAAGTACATAGAGTAAGATAAAGAATTTTATTTTTACCTTTTACTCTATTTGTATGTGTCTTGGCATTGTCTATGGTCCGAGCATTTCTGTCACCGACCAGTTGTGAATTTCGTCAGATTATAATCGAACTTTTTATTGAAGAAAGTACAGGAAAGGCCGTCCATGGATATCCGCAACACCAGAGGAACCGCAGATGCATTGTCAGCCTTTTAGGAAGGAGTACGCTTTTTTCTTAAAGTACTCTAATTATAGGTTTGGGAATACCGCTGAGGACAGATAATTCCAAAGCGGCTGTTAGAGGCAGAAAATTTCGCGAAAATGAAATTTTCTGCCTCCTACAGCCATATATTGGAATTGATATGCCCACCGATATTCGCGATATTGGAATGCCCACCATCAAGGTGGTGTGGATGGTATTTGGCGATCTGTAGAGTTGTACGATGACGAAACTCAGCAGCAGGAACTGTATTATAAAATGTCATTCACAACGTCAAAGTGTAAAATTATATTTTACTTTCGTTATGACACTATAATTTTAGTTAAAGCGAAAGATAATTATAAGTTAGGTTCGTTTGGTTAGACAAAACTGTAAAATGAAGTTTATTAATGAAAAAATACGTTTAACATGAGATGTCAAATTGTCAATGGTTCGGTCAGTTCAAAATTTTCTGACAGTTTATTCTATTAGTTTATAGTTGTCTAGTCCGATTATAAACTGACAACTTTTGCAATCGTTCTGTGACTGTGATAACTACACCACTCCGTGCACTTGTTAATTGTTCGAGCTCATTAGAGATCGCGACGTCCATTGTTTGTGCACGTCTCACGTTTACTCCTTGACCATGTTTCCAGCTTTTAACATGAAAATTACGAACGCTCCTTATATCGTATCCAGGATAAGAAGCAAAAGAACAATAGATGCATTTTAAGATCTCTGTACATTTTAAGGCATGTTTTGTATGGTATTCTTTTGTTGTATCATTAATTTAGTAGAAAAAATCTTATGTTACTCTACGCCTGGTTAGGTGTAATTTTTTAATGTTGAAAATAATTTATGATCTCCGTTCGTTGCAGCTACAAATGTACCAGTTCTTTACCGCAGCTTCGCACACATTCCTGTTTTTATGTTCCTTGATTTGTAATAATAAAATGTTATGTCAAAAATTTGCTATTATCAATAAATGTGTAACATGATAATTGAATTTGATATTATCGCTGGTACTATCGCGTCGCAACCCTCGCGCGTGTCATTGTATCCTTCTCGTTTAACATTATTTTTGTCTATCTTTAACTCCTAAGGATCAATGACTGAACGTTATAACCATTGTTAAAAATTAGGCTGTCGAATACAAAAAGAGATTTTCGAAAACCCCCCTGAGTTCTTAACCCTCTGAAAATCCCCTTAAAACAAAATGGTGTTGACGTTTTCCGTCCATGTATCAAGCTGGTATATTGAAGTAAGAAATTTGGTACAATATGTGATGGCACTATTACAGACGCAAAGTCAACACGACAGTTCACTTTTATACGTCCCTTGTGTATAGAGCAGGCAAAGTCAACACGACAGTTCACTTT
>DWLR01000650.1:0-23327 GCA_018246295.1 Papilio alexanor hazarajatica | reverse complement strand
CGCCCATGGACATCCGCAACACCAGAGGAACTGCAGATGCGTTGCCGGCCTTTAAGGAGGAAGTACACTCTCTTTTTGAAGGCCCCTAAGTCGTATTGGCTTGGAAATACTAATATAATATACATATATTACAGTCTTAGATATTAAACAGTAGTAGAGTTCGTAACATCTGTTGCACTGCAGGGCTGGCGCGACCGGTGGAATACCACGACCTCACAGAAGACATGCGTCCACTTCCCCTTCGCATCGTTTTATCATAAATGAAGGATGGGAAGTGAAAGAGGATTTGACGAAACAAGGATTGAATAGGAAAAGGAAATATCCTTTTTTCCGTCTACCCCCTTCTCTGTCAATCTTAATACTTAAAACTTGTGAAAACAACCTTATTATATATTCACCGGTTATCACAAAAAAGTATCATTTTTTTTATATTTACGCGAATTTTAGATATTGAAATTTAAAAAATATAGTAACCATGAGTGCTGTAAAGCGCTCGAAACGTCGGGAATTGAGAAAATAAACGCGCAAAAATCCGTAACATTAATTTAATTACAAAAGTAAAATTATTCATTTGTATACTTTTTTCGTTTTTAAATTACTTTATTTAAAAATGTAAAGTTTTTTTAAATTATAACTTTTCCTACTATTATTTGTAATGTACACATTTATACAATTTTTAGGAGTCGAATTTGGTGACTATAAATTACGGCGTCGGCATGGCGTGTAGTTACTTTGAAGGTTACTTAGTCCACGTGATACCAAGCGATGGCGCTAAGTTCGTAGGTTTCGAAGAAAACATGGAGATCTACGCCGCGAAACAAGGCATAGTGTTTCCTGTGAAGAGATTGTTTATCGTCATAACTAAGTCTTTGTACTGCCCACCCGATTTGAAGCACTTTAATAAACCTAACAGGGGGGATCTGCCGTACTTGGAGGCTTGTCAGGTAAGTTAGGGTAGTAGTTAGTGAAAAGGTTAGTAGGGGGTTTCAAACTCACTAACTCATCACACCTTTATACATGTTTTTTTTAAATCTTTTTCATCATTCTCTTTATTTATTTATTTTTTTAATTCTAGATGTGGCAAACGAGCAAGCGGTCACCTAAGGGACCGCTACCCATAGACATCTGCAACAAGCGTTTGCGAGTTGCAGATAAACTGTCAAAATAACTGACTTTGGTAATTACAGTCGTTAGAGGAAATAGAAAAGGACGTAGCGGGTGTCAAGAACCGCACGTACCGCAACTCCGCGTACAAGATCTACCGGCCGGGCAAGGCGCCCGTGTACCTCTCCGTGGAGTGCGCCACGCCCTTGCACACGCTACACAGAGTGCTCCAAAAGACGGCGCTATACGAAGGTAAGCGCTTACCTCATAGTCACTGAGTTACTGCGTGAGTTTTGGTGTACTCAGTGGTCTCTTGGATCGTAGATATATAATTAGAATCTAAATAAATTGTACTCTGAACCGACTTCAAAAAAAAGTAGAAGGTTCACAAATAGCTTGTACTTTTTTATATCTGTGATCTCAGAACTTCGTCGTTTATAAACTGATTTCAATTTTTTTTGTTGGAAAGGGGACATTTTCAATTAGTTCCCATTTAATTTTGAGTGTCATTGAACCTTAGGTTCCGAAGATTTACCGGATATTGACATATTGGTAGATTTAAGACAAGCCCTGATTGGGTTTTAATGAATTTGGTATGAGGTGCACCGCGGCTTTTAACTTAATTAATGACTGATAAATAAAATCATATAAGTTTGAAGTTCTTTTTTGTTAATACATCTAAAAGATTATATTTATTCTCACATTTATTTTTCCGTACATCGAAGTGCAATGCTGAAGAATTAAAATAAACTAATTGTTTGTATTGTTTTTGTAAAATATTTTATTGCAGATCTAGCAAAGGTAAACGTGCCCGAGGTGGTGAGTGACTTCTGCCGCACGCTGGGCTCCATCATCGCCAAGAGTCCAGAGTGCAGGGGCAAGTGCGAGCTGGTATACTACGACGGTAAGTATTGTAACAGAAAGTAAAGACAGTGGTTCAGGTAATTGATCATTTACTAAAACTAAATATGACTCGCGGTTTCACACGTCGCACCGCTCACTCGGCTGAGTAACATCGCCGACAATTGATAGACCGCGTCTCACAGCATGGTTCGCGCGCCCCATTATATCCTTTTAGCTTAGCGTTCTTTTTTCTTAGCTCCTAAGGGCCTTGGCGTGATGTTAAAGAGTCTATAACCTTCCTCAATAATTGGGCTATTAAAACGACAAAGATTTTTTCAAATCCCATTCGCAGTTCCTGAGATTAGAATCTTCAAACAAACTCTTTAGCTGATTTTATTAGTATCGATAGCTTTTTGTTAAAAAGTCTTCAAAGATCAATGCACTGCCGACCTGCAATCAACTTTCGAGGGTTGCTTAAGATGCAGATTAATAAATTCCATATAGAAATGATGTCTTTTACTTTCAGATACCGATCCCAAAGAAAATTTGGCCAGCTTGTTGCTAGACAAGATACGAGAGTTGGAGCCCAATTTTGAGGATCTACGGAACGAATAGATTCTGTGCACGCAATCAAAACAAACTACTGTGATGCGCAAAGCAATGACAATGAAAAACAATTAATGCAATTATTTTATTTGTATAAAATAATCATGATAGAATAAGCAACAATTAAACAATTTTGTGGAATTATTTTTTTATAATTGAGCCTTTAAAAGGTTTTCTTTCCAATTTTTACTAATAAGAATTAAGATTATTTTATATTGCTTCTCTTCTTTTTTATTTGCTAATCTAGTTGAGTCTTATTACTTGATTATTTAATTTTTAATTAAAAAAACTCAAGTGATTAGACTCAAATAGCGTTCTTTCTGAACTAAGTAATTTTTTTAGGCATAAGAAACTATTTTTTTAAATAGATATTTTAATCGCTATCTGCTTTCGCCTATTCCTGAAGAGCCAACACAAGTGGCAGCAAATGATAAAAGTTTAAATAAGCTAAGATTTGTGTAGCTTGTTTGGCTGGGCCGTTGGTCATGACCATTTTGACAGGATATAATTTTAAAAAAATAACATAAATAAATTTAAATCAGATGTTTACATATTTCACAGCTACGAAATGTTTGATTACATGCAAACAACTTCTTCTATGATATAAAAATTCCTTTTTTAATTTTCGAGTTTATTGCGAACGGACAGACAGACGCGACGAGGGACAGACTTTCTTTTATATGTAGTGGCAACTTTCATATTCTATAGTAATACCTACAAAATTTTGGTAAAACATAAATACATTAGAAATGTTATGTTTCTAAGCTGTCACCGATCATGTAATTAGGTAAACCAAAAATGTTTCATACCGTCAGACACCTAATCCAAATGTGAAGCCACATAAAAGTTAACAATTGGTGATATCGTAACATCCTGCCTAATTCCGCAGTCATCGGAACGCATTCAAAAACGTTTTCCACGGTACTACGGATTCAAAATCTTCGTGTTTTGTAGTTACAAATTACAATATTAAATTTAACGTATGACGGCTTGTGCTGTAAAATCGTGTAAAAATACCTCAATATATGTAATACATTAAATTCTCTGGCATTCACACTTACATTAAGAAAAGGAGCTTCATTTTTGACAACGTAGTTGTTTGGAATCCCGGTATCTGACGGTATATAAATCTAAGTAACATTAAAGTTTTTTTTTATAAATTTTTTATTCAAACACCTGCATGTACAGATTTTTAAAATCGAAATCGGCGACTAAATTATTTGATAATTATAACTAAATTTATTTATTGTTATTTGAACTAACCATAAATCCAAATTGGACACCGCCAGAGATTGTTTGGATTAAGTTTATTAAATGTTTGTGTTCTTGTTTATTTTATTAAATCTTTAGTATATGACTATATTGTGACCAAAGCAGACGTCAGTAAAGCAAATCCATATAATTATTTATATAATATTCGTCAATATCTTCAATAATCTAATGTTAATGTTATGTAAAATAGATTGTACTTTCTAAGAATATAATATTCTATTTTTGCAGTACACATTATTGTTGACTATATAAATGTTTACACGTACGGGAATAAGTGATAAGTTGCATTTTGAAAGATGACATTGTATTGTATTGAGTTATTTTTAAGGCTTGTAAAATTTGAGGTTAGGTTTTAGGTTAATTAAATACGAATGATAGTAAGTTTGCATCCTAAGGATGCATTTTAAAAACAAAATATAAGTGATTTCGAAAAACATGATTCATCTACATATTCGTAAAATCTAACAAGATTTCACTTTTATAATCTGTCATCAGAACTGGACTTGAATATAGTTTTTATTAATACGTGGAATTTTAAGCAGGACACGTATGTCCTATATATTCATTAATATTATCATCAGCCGTAGCTGATGATAATATTAATGAATATATAGAATAAAATAAGCAGTAGCCTAGCGAAGTAAGCGGAGATTATAATAGATTTAATAATTATGGCAATTATACATATGATGACAATCATGACAATACGTTGGTGTTTTTAGAATGTTAAATTTTCCGCGCGTAATATGTTTACACATTTTTTTTATAAACGAGGGTGGGAAAAGAGCAAGCGGTCACCTAAGTGGCCACCACCCATAGATATCTGCAAAAAGCATTTACAAGTTGCAGATGCGTTGAATACATATTACAGAAAAATGGTCATTTCCTTTTTCTATCCATCCTCTTCCCGTCAAATCCTCTTTCCCTTCCCACCATTTCCTTATTAGAAGTGGGGAGGGGAAAAGGATCAAAATTAGGCCCATCAAACAAAAAAAAAAACAAATTATATCAGCATTTTAAACCAGAATCCTAAACAATATTTAGCTATGGTATAGTTTAGTTTACGAACTAAATTTGTTTTTAAAACTTAAACAGTACTTTATAATTATTTTTTTATTACATGACAATTTTAGTTCTAAAAATATTTCATATGAAAATGAAAATGATGTATGTTTCGTTTTATTTTTTATATTAATATAATATATAAAATAAAATATATAATTTAGTATATTAAATTGTGCATTTTTATATTGCTTAATTATTCCTGCTTTAATATATATCTTGATAAACTAGTTTTTTATTTCGCTAATCTGTTCTACATAAAGTAGCCACCATCTTAAGAATCTAAATTAAATAGAGTTTGTTTTCATAGAAAATAATAATGTCTTCGTGTGCAGCGTATTAAGTGTTTGCATTCTGTATTACAGTAACATCCGACATACATATGTATGTAAATGTGACTAGCAAGCTGCCCCGTTGCCTAGCTAAGAAAAGAGCTTTCTATTGGTGAAAGAATTTTTTTGAAATCAGTTTATTAGTTTTTAATTTCATCCGGAAGAAATCAACCAACCAAATATTTCTCTTTATAATATTAGTATAGATTTGATTTTAAATCTTCTTTACTTTCAGTTTTTAGTTCAAAATAGTTTAAAGATAAAAATATCCCCTATATATCCACCACCACTGCCACCTCAGCCTATGATTGTCCACTGCTGGACATAGACCTTACCCATTGATCGCATTATTGCGGGGGGGGGAAAGTGCCATAATCGCCACGCTTTGCTGGCGGGTTAGCGATCGCAGTATGTTCCACCATACTAAGAAAAGGACGCTGCTGCCCGTCCTCCGGTTGGTGGTATTTACATCCAGACACAAGACAAACAGACGTGTTCATACACACAAATATTTGTCCTAAGTGGGAATCTAACCCACGACCTACCTGAAAGGCAAGTATCTTACCACTGCGTCAAATAGTCGGTCGACTTATTATATATATATACCATATATAATATTTGAATCGAAATCAAATAAAGTAGAAAAAAATACGCTATAGAAGACATTTGCGTCTTCTAACCTAAGGTTTTCTAACCTTTGCTCAGTTAGTAAAATGAAAATGCCATATTCATAGCGAAGCCATTATTTTTTGAGTTTTAATAAACTCAAAAAATAATGGAATACTTAATAGTATTAAGGATTACTTAATAGTAATCCTCAATCTTAACATCTTACAATATTTGCTATCTTTCCCACTTCATATCCTTGTATTATATAATTATTTAACGCATTTATTTGTAGAAAACTATTAAAATATCATTTCTTTATTATTTCAAATTATATGTATTGATTTATTTGTTTCTTCGTAAAAAATAATGTTGGCTGAAAACTCGCAACTTTTTACTCTTGGAAAGATTACAGTTGTATTTTATTTAAAAGCTTAAAACGTCAAAACAAACTCACGTGTGTTTTGTCAGGTTCGTAGTTGAGGTTTTGGTTGAGGTATTTTAAATAATTTGACGATAATACTACTAACATGGGTAAACGAAAATATGACAACGATGATATGGATCCTGCAAAGAAAGTTAAAACTGATGATTTAGAAATTACAGAAGAAATGGAATCAGAACAACCTAAAAATCAAGTAATCTCACAAAGTAAAAACGCTTCACCAAAACACAGTTTTGATATGAAACACTTCAGAAAAGAATTAGCTTTAAAGCAGGGCCAAACCATGGGTAAGCTAGTATTTTTAATATAATGTTGATTTTGTGTGGCAATGGTGCGGTTAAAGCATAGGTTATTATCGCCACACGGCAATGTCCAAACCCTGTTTCTCTAAGCCTACAATAAAATACATTTATAAAGTAAAATAGTAGTAGGATACACCAAATAACATATAAGATTATAAGTTGATTGCAAATTGATATTCATGAAAGGAATTTCCTATAATATTTAAGTCCTCTCTGACTTAAAAATCATTTAGATTCTAAGCTACACACATAAGGGAATCAGTCAAATTGCAGTCAATGATCATGTATTTACATACATGTACTGTATATTGGTGGTTATATTAAGTTAACTCTTCAAGTGTATAAATTGACTACGTTAGTTTTAAGAAGACATGTCTTACTAATATTATAAATGTGAAAGTTAGGATGGATGGATGAATGTTTGTACCAGATGTATGTACCAGATAACTCCAGAATGGTGGAATAGATCTAGACATTTGGCATAGAGAATATAGTCTGGAATAAGACATAGGCTACTTTTTATCCTGAAAAAATGTGCACATCCCGTGGGATACTTTCATTTTTTTGAATGAATACACAGTTTTTATTGAAATTCATGCAAAGTTGTGGGCAACAGCAATTAAATATAAACTTGTTTTCTCATTCCTTTACGTTTGTCCTATAGGAAATTAAAAAAAAAAGAATGACTTATGGACTGGTTTCACATCCTTTTATTGCATACCATGGAAGGACGAAGAAAAGTCACTGATCTTCAAAAGTGCCTTATCTCAACTTTGTGCTTGAGTTTTGTTACCCTTGCTACTTGGCATGCCCCCACACCCCAGCCACTGCTAGTTGCAATGTTGTTATGCCAGTCTTACCATTGCCAGTCACCATGATATTTGGCAAATTTTGTTATCTGTTTAATCAAGTAAAATTTTACTATTACAAAATTTGTTCATAAATGTATTCTCTTTTCAGTTTTGACACAGTTCCTGAATGTATGCTTGAATCCAGATAATGAAGTTGATTACATACTTGAATACCTGAAAGTTGGTGGTAATTCGCATGAGATACTTCGTCAAATTACGCAGGACAACAAGAAGAACCTCACTTTAGCAACACCTGCATTCCATCTCTTTCACCTTATCATTCTTAAAGTGCAATCTTCATTACCACATATGATTACTATCACAGAAGAAGCCTGTCGGTATTTTCTCAACACATTTATCCCAACAGTTGAAATCATGATTAGTGAAAGCTCAGGTCCACGGCACAGGAAAATAATCCTTAACCTACTCACTTCTATGGTAACATTAAATTCAGATTTGGGCGTGGAAATTCTCAATCAGCTGCCACTAACTCCAAAACATTTGCAATATATTGTAGAAAAACCAAATTATAAAGAGAAAGACAACGTCAGAACTGCATTTGTGCATTTCATGACTTCATTTCTAATTGAGGGTCATTTACCACTTATAAAAGCATTATTAGAAAAGCAAGGTCTTCTTGGATTAGTTATACCTGGCTTAGTTCAGGATGAGGCGGAAGCAGTGCTAATGTTCTTAAATATTCTTAAAAAGAATATTATTGATAATACATTGGTAACAAAAACGTTGAAGCTTAAGACATTCAATCAGCAAGTCCTACATAATATGTTCAAAGTTTTCTCATGGAAGGGGCCACCAGAAATGAACATCGAGCTTAGAAATAAATTACGACAGGAAATAACAAATCTTTTATCCAACATTATGTTAACTTTGTTCACATCACATAGACTTGGTCTATATTTTATTGATAACTCACTAGGAACATGGGATGCCAATAAAAATCCGAACTTGTATAAAGCGTTGCTTAGTCTAAAACGTCCTTGGGAAAATGAAGATGAATGTGAAGTAATACTTCAAATAATTTACAAGTGTCCTGATTTGCACAGAGCAATTATAAGTGTTGCAGAGCAAAGCTTTCAGCCTCAACATTCTCCTATTTGGGAAAAAACACTCGAATTCATTATGAAACTAATTGAGAAACTGAAACCCGAAGATATTGTTCATAGAATGAAAAACTTAACTCCCTTGCAAACTGCAAATTTTATAAGATTTGTGACACTCCCAGTGCCTCTACTAAAACATATTCAGCCAAATTTTGGACAAGACCAAACTATATCTTTGTACTGTGCTAAAGTATTAGTAAAAATGTTGCAGATGTTGAAGCGATATATTCAGATTTTAGAGTCTGTTGGTTCTCAATCCCTTGTTATGGAACTTAGAAATAAATTGGAATATTTTTTCCCTAAACATCTGCCTCCACCAACAGCAATAGTGTTATTAATTCAAAATGTGATGAATAATAATCCAATAGAAGCCACACAAGATTACCGGTTGCCTAAGCCTGATGATGCCGATTCCTTACTGGTTCTTGTGGAGTTGTTACTTCTTTACAATTACATTAATCCAGATTTCTTTGAATCCCTTGATGGAAATATAGACATCAAAAGCATCCTTGATCATTCAATGAAAATTTCTAATCAGAATATATCTTTATTGAAATTTAAAATAGTTTCATTATGGCTAATGTTAGATAGTTCTGCGGTATCAACAAAAAATCCGATGTTCAAAGATCTATTCCGTATAATGCTAGATGTTTATACAAATGACAGTGATGACACTTGGATTGAAGCTAAAAATACTTTGTATATCTTTTTTAAAAACACAACCATTTTCGAAGGGGACGAAGATGAAATTCATCTTATTTTATACACATTGCGTAAAGTAACGGTCAACCCTATATCACTCATTGGTGACATTGTTGAATATGCTATAAAAAACAAAAAAGAACTTACTACATTAGTGCGCAATCAAATTAATTCTTTAGAAATATCAGATGCGAGTGAAGAAGATAATTTAGAAACATTATTTAATGGACTAATGAAGAATAAATGCAATGATGACAACGTTTTTATGGAAAACAAAGCACCGTCGCCTTTTGTGGTTGGCTGCATACAGTATACGATGCCAAACAAAGAAGCCAAGAAAAGCTTAAAACAGTTCTTGTCTCTTTACGTCGCCAATTTACTTCATTGTAATTATTCCCCAGAACTGACAGAAATTTTAATGGGAGATTCAAAAGTAGACATAAGAAATTATGTTGCAAGTTGGATGGGAGAACCGATGGCCTTACCAGAGAGTGTAGTTGGAAAAGACAAGGTTTTGTGTAATTTATCCCGATCTCTTATTGCCAATGAAGATTTGGCTCTTGAAGAAATATTTGTTTTCCTAGGAAAGTCTTCAGACGATGAAGAAGTCATAGAAATTGTGGACTATTCTTTAAAAATAACCCAGGCGGTCGATAGTTCCGAATTAATAATATGGGCGAGATACCTTGTGTTTTGTCTTGTAAAATTGACACAAATGAAAAGATTCACGAAGCTCGAAGAGGATAAACTAAAACTTTATATTGATTGTTTAATTGAAATTTGTAAAAAACAGCACATGATACAAATTTGTCGTGATATAACTTTAAACATTTTTAAGAATGTTCATGTTCTGAAAATGTATACACCCATAGAACAAAAAAAAAACGAATATAATGTTTTCGCAACAAAACTTCTTCTGCATGTGTTAACTCATCATTCAGATATCGTAAATTATTTGGATCATAAGAAAAATATATTACTGCCGTATCAAATGAAGAATTGTAAAGAAGTTATGAAGACATTAAAAAAGATAAGAAAGAAAAAGTATATTAAATCCGATCACACGGTAAAGATTCTTGAAGATGTAGGATTACGTAAAAAGGACGATTTGCTAATTTTGAATCATATATTCAATGCTGATTTATGTACTTGTGTAGGCGATGACAAAGAGCCAAGCTTGTTATTAGAAATACTCTGTGTTATAATTACAAAGTATTCAAAGTCTATTAAATTAGATATACCGCAAGATATGTTGTTGAAATCATTAAAAATGTACTGTCAGCTATTGAAGAGTTTGGAAATAAACGTAAATTTAACCGGCATTGAAGAAGCTTTCATCACTTACTTCGAAAATAAACCGCAATACGTTACGTTTGTATCAGAAGAAATATTTAGATCTTTCTTTCAATCGAATATGGTACGAAAGTCTACTTCGCAGTTGGCTTATACCCTACTCAAATTTGATGGAAAATTCTGCAAAATTTTTAAAGAAGAAATCAATAGGCCGCAAATATTAAGCCAAAGGGAGTTAACTCTACCCCTAGGAAATGCAGTTTTAGAACATAATATATTTTTATCGAATAACAAAGAATTTCTGTCAAAAATCTATGAAGAGTATAAATCTAATATTAATAAATATTTGGAAAAACCTCACAAAGCGGGTCAAATATATTTGACAACTTGGAAGTTTATAAAAAAGTTGATCATTGAGTGTATGGACGTACAGGATTGCAAGAAAATTTTGACAAAAAGTCACAAATTTGAACTGGTCGATTTGGGCCATATACATTTGTTTCAATCAGTATTTCTAAAGATTTGTTTATATAATGAAGAGATTAAAATAGAATACCTGCTTAACTTTTATCTGTCGATGTTACATCTGTTAACAACAGCTGTTAAAGAAAACATAGACGTAAACATTGTAAATAGTATAGTTCACAACATAAAACAGGTTATTGAAGTTTCTAAAAAAATATCAGGTTTCGAAATTGAACAAAAACAGGAATTCGCTAAGATAATAGAGAATTCAGTGTGGCAAAACTTTTGCAAAGCTGTATTAAAGGCTTCTTTAAGAATTAAGACCGCAAATGAATCTGTCGAATCGGGAGCAAAGCTTTTGAGCCTTCTGACGAAACTTATAAAGTTGTTTTATTCGAACGACCACGATGATATAATCACACTTTTCGACATGGTCACATCCCACTCTGAGTTCTTAAATGTAATGCTCAGTCACCATAGTTTTGAAATCAAATCAAGGTTACTAGAGATCCTCTTTGCTTTGATAACTATAAACAAATCTGTAATGAAACCGCAACAGATACCGGTCTACTTGAGTGCGTACGGTGCGACCACAGGTTCGTGTGATAGACTTATTTTGTCTATTTTACATTATTACGAAAACAATGAAGTACCTGTAAATGAATATAAACCATACGTGTGGGGCGATTCCGCGGCAAATTACTACGCTGTCCGCAAAAATAGGACATCGTCTTTGTGGGGCCATCCGACACCGAATCAAGTATTGAATTTATTCGATAAAGACGTAGTCGAAAGAACTGTTCAAAATTTCCCAGTAAATCAAAAATTAGACTACAATTATGAATTGCCTGAAAATCATACCGAAGAAAGTAATCCAAACTTTAAAGAATATTTCAAAGCAGTTTTAAATGAAGTATTCAATGAATCTAATGCTAAACCTGTCAATGACAATGAAACTGCAATGAAATGTTTGTTGGAAAAATCTCGATTTGAAAAAGTCATGTTAAAATTCAAAGAGAATGACATAACAGATATTTCTCATATAGAACCTGATGCAGAAATATATGATCCTGTCTTCGTGTTTTCTTTGTTGAGTCATCTATTAGCTCCTGGATCGGTTGCTTCTTGTTTCAAGTTGCTACGAACTGGCCTCCTCTCAGTTCCTGTAATGGCTCTGAGTTCTCATTGTCCACTAATGCGTTCGGCAGCGTATCACGTTCTTCATAGATTCTGCTTGCTGCTTGACACTGAAACGTAAGTAAATTTTTACAAGAAAATTTTAACTATTTCTAACCTAACCCAAAAAAAAAACATACTGCAGTAAACTTTAAAAAATTGTCCATTGTTACTTAAATTCTGCAAATATTACCTAATCCTAAAATTTAAAAGATGAATTAACTGCTTTGTTTACTTATTTTTGATTTTTTTTCTTTCTAGAAAACACAAAAACGATAAACTATTCCTAAGCGATTTTATTACGACTTTACGCATGAGTTTATCAACTGCGTTAAGTGATTCAGGAAATGAGCTTGAGGAATCAACAGATACGAAGAATCCTCGACTTCCTGCGGTCGGTGCGTTGTATTTAGCGAGAGCGTTAATGGTGTCTACAGCTCCCTTCGACCCACTTTATAAGCCAGTGAATAATTTCTTCATAGCGAAAGAGATTGTTGACCTCACCAATGTTCCAGACTTTCTCAGTTTGTTTCATGACAGCGACGTGGAATCTGTCGATAGGAGGCAATGGATCCTCGATGTAATTAGAGATGGGACTAAGACGATGACCGATGTTAATGTCGTATTCAAAAGTATGTGTTTGAAAATGATGATGGACTTTTATTCCACCCAATTATGTGATCGTAAGACAAGAGAAAAGATTGTGAGTGCTCTTAATTCAATAGTAACCGTTCCAAAAGCCTTTGAAATTTTAATAAAGGGGTATGGATTTTTATCGTGGCTACATTATGCGGTGAGGCAAATTCGGAAAGATGAGAAATGTGTCGTCATAAAAATGTTTGATCTACTCAAAAATATGTTATACAGCCTTCGTATCGTATCACTTTCAAGGTTTTCTGCGACAAATAATCTTGTTAACGGTAAAACAATCGATGCATTTAATAACGTCAAAATAGATAAAGAAATAGAACTTAAAGTTTTACTTATACTTCATGACTTGTCCAATTATTTAGAAGGATTAGATCTTAATGACGTTCGCGAATATATTACCACATACAAAGTTGTATCGAAGAAAACAGTTAAGTTATTAACTAAGAAACAAATTCTTAATGTAGTAAATAAATGTATTCCTTTATTAAATGTTGAAAGCAGTGTTGAATTGTTATCTAGAGCGGTTGCTAATGGAGCTAAGATATTGAGAAGTAAAAAAATTGCCAACTTAGAAGATACTTCAATAGATAACTGTATCGTTAAAGAATTGGCACTGCTAGTGCAGACTTATCTAACTTAAGCATTTTATAAGTGTTTCATTTGTAAATATCTTTTAAATAAATTAATTTTTTTAATGTTATTTTGTTTCCTTTCGGCATCATAATTTTATAGTGATAATTCATATTTATCTATAAAATTTACATTTAAAAAAAATAACATTACAATAATATTTTTTGGAAAATTAAATTTATTTTTTACGCATCCATGATTTAACTATTGAGAATTAGGTCTTCTATACAAAGGATACTGGATACTTTATCTATTGTATAATGGATTGTTAACGTGTTATGAAATGCAGCGATAGAAATTAGTCCCCTACTTAAAAGAAGACCTGGAATCGACAATTACAAACATTTCTTCCCATACTAATACCACGATACGTAGTAAGTGTAGATCTATTTCGTTATATTTTCATTGTTTTGGTGCAAAAATACACAATCATCAAACTGCGCAACTCAATGGCATTATGAAAGTACGTCATTCCGTTGCCATGGCAACCGAGTTTAACTATTGGAATGCTTATAAAATGCATGTAATATTATCTTAAATACGAACAGTGTAATAAAGTACGTCAGTGTTCGGTATTTTTTTGAAAATAAAAACGTATTAAGCAGTTTATCGCCAGTTCAATGAAGATGTGACAACCTTTACCTATAAGTTAAGGAGATATTAATAGTAGATGATTACAGTAAAGCTGAGTGGGGAGCGTGGCACTTCTAGTTAAACATCAACGCCCGTCTTCTTCATGTTCTTGATTGCGGCTCAAAGATTAGTTGGTATGTATTTTTTCTTGTTTTGAAACTCAAAAACTAAGCAATCTACCTTATTAGAAGGTTTAGAATGTCGGCAAGAAAGACGTCACGTTTATTACGCCTTAATACTTGCGATCGATTTAAAACGTACACCATTATTTGTATAGTCTGTCAGATCTAAATGAAAATTGTTAAATAGCAAAAACGCGTGATTGCGCAAATGCAAGGCCACAAATACAAATATCCGTTTTTCCGCTTTCCGATGATTTGAAGCTAGGTAGGTTTTCGTAAATTTATTTGCATATACTCAGATAATTGTCGATTGGTACCTATATAGCAAGAGCCCCTGATTGCGCAAATGATAGGCAATATAAAATATTGGGAAACTTAACAAACAAAAAACAATGCTAACAAAAAATTAAAACAATGTTTTGCATTTTTGTTATAACTTTTAAACGCATGCGAAGCCGCTGGCAACAACAAGTCATTATAATATGAACATCTTTGTGCTCAATCCAAATATTGGTATTAATCCGCGTCGACAGTAGTATTCTCTTTTCCTCTTTATTGAAAAAAAAATGATTAGCTTATTTCGCTCTTAAAACCAATTAGTATAATTCACTTCCATTTAGCAAAAATACTTTCGCATCTTAATTTCCCCGTTATTATTTTAAAGAATCCGGTTTAATTGGCAACCTTTGGCTGGCCTTTAGAGTTACACCACACATCTTTTCGCTCCGAGCGATTCCATCCTTTCCGAGAACAGATATTGACAGTTCGTGTTATGGTCTAACACCATATGAAGCTGTACCGGTGTCCAGTCGGCATGATCGATGAGGCTCAGCGGAAACTAGTTTGTTACTTCGTCACTTTTTAGGGTTCCATACTTCAATGTTGCCACTTTACCAATAAATAAATAATTCTGCATTTCTGTATCTTGTTTTCTTTGTCCATAGTGGCTTATGAAAAATGATTATTACATTTTATAAAAAAAAAGATGGACGTTCTCAATTCACTTGCATTTTTTATGTATATTACTTCAGAACTTCGTCATTTATGATCCAATCTCAAAAAGTTTTTTGTTGAAAACAGAACATTCGCAAGTGGGTCCCATTTCAAATAAAATAAATACAAACAGGGGACTAGCCCTGTTTGTATTTATTGGATTTGTAATGAGACGCACTGTTGCTGTATGGGACTTAATGACATAGAAATAAAAATATATAAACTTTAAGTGTTCCTAAACTAGTGTTTGACGTCAATCTCACTTGATGTTCAGTAGTAATCAGCTTATTGACTATTCTTGAAGTTCTTTTTCTTCTTCACTCTGTTACTTGTGAGGATGTATTAATGACAAGAAAATTATGAAAACATTTTTCCAGCTAAGTTAGACGTACGTGTAACTTAATATAACGCAGCGGATGATGTTGACGTCATTTTAGAAGTGTAGTAATTAGCTTTTCTATTTAGAACACGTATTCGGAATAGTTTTTCCAAAGTATTTATAAGTTTTTGCATTCCCTTTGTATCTTTTTATAAAATGTACGGAACATTGAAAATGCTTCGCCACTTGCCCTTGCACATTTTTTGAATTGTAACAGCTTAACACGAAGCGCTGTTTTTAATATGCGGGATGTTATTATGATATATTGTAAGTGTGGAATCATACATCAATTATTTCTTATTTATCTGTACAGTTATTGAATTGGACTTAAGAATTGACTATTCTCTTATAGTGTCAGAATAGTTTTAGCACGTCTATTTGTGTGTGCATGTGCGTATGTATCTGATGATACAGGTCCTTTTTTAATCCACTCCAGCCCTTCTTTCCGGTAAAAATGATCACAACGCGTTCGTTACTCACATAGCGGTCACTCTAGATTTTTTTGCTTCCTTCATCATGAGAGCTATCAAAAATAAAATAATATGTCATATTCCCTTAAATCTCATAATTATGTGCATAACTTGTTCAATCAGTTTTGAGTGATTTTTTCTCGTGAAAATATCTGAGGTAATAAGCGAACACAAAACATTTGGCGGACCATAAACGTCGCACGGGTTCGTCTCGACAGCGCCCAGTGAAGTCTTATTTATTAATATATCGACGGTTTATGATAAAAAAAAATCTGCCGGAGATTTGATGCTGATAAAGATTGATTTGTGGTAAACTACGCATTGACTTTCTTTAGATGTAAGGCATGTAATTTGCAATGGGATAAATACGAATAAAATACTGAAACATTAAGAGGGCTGTGTATTGAGGTTATAAAGAAGTCGACGTAATGGTAACTGGTATAATTTAAAAGATTTACAGATATCGATACAATGCCTTATATGTCAAAAAGTGAGAGTGTGATTCGATCTTGCACGTTGGTACTGCGACGTAATTGACATCCTACAGTTCCTCTATGTCTTTAAAATTAAGTCGCTACAATGAACTAATCAATACGTTTCAAGTTGATGTCATCAGGTCATTAGTCCACTAAATCATCAGTTTAAACGTTAGTCATTATTCGTCTTCTCTCGGTATTGGTCTTTCCAATGAGTGACCGACTATTTCCAAACCACTCGTGGAATTTTAATCTTGATATTGCGTGGCAAAGTCGGGTCCACTGCGAATGTCAGATGTTATCGATACTGCATGTCTTTAGCGGCACACCACTAACAAGCTCCTAGTAATGAATGACTAGAGTAGGTGGGTAGACGCAATGTGTCTCATGCCATGTCGACAAATGTTATCGCATTATATTGATGATTGTACTTTTGTGGAAATCATGAAACTGTTGCTGTTGTTTTCTGTACTGTTTGTTGTAATGATTAGTGACTAATTTTAGTACAGTAAAAAACGAGAACATTTCAAACATGTCTGCCATGTCAAATGGCTGTGAAAATTTATAACAATATAAGAGTTTTAATTACCATTTCATATCTCTCACTGGTTGTAGCGCAATTCTCTCACTCTATAATAAACTGTATAAATTAACCAAGACTACTTTTGTCATCTTCACTAAATTTAACCCTCTCGAATAAAGGTGTTACCAGGATATTTGTCAGGATTTTTAAGTCCTTCCCTTCCATTTTATTTTCACTGATACAGACTATTATTTCGTCCATAGTCAGTGAGACAACTATATTCATGCCTTGTTTACTATATATATACCATTTATCCATACATTTCCGGTAAGCCGGAAATGTGGGCGACCACACATTTGACTTTAATGTACGGAGATGTAGTGATGAGATGAAGAAATCTGTACAATTCATGCAATGATTTCTCAAACATTGTATGAACACATTTTCAGGTCACAACTTATTTAAATTTATGCAATATTTAAAGCTATTTATATGTTTAATTTATTTATTAATTAACAACATAATATATTGTATTTGAATTTCCTTTAAAAATAGCATGCTTGCTGTACTCACATCGATAGAAAGTCATTGATACCCGACGTACTACACTATTTCCTGGCCAAAAGAAGACTAAATTTTTTCGAGGATATGTATGTGTGTTTGTATGTATATATGTCTGTTCCACTCTGACCTCCCAGAGTCTAGACAGCTTGAAATTCGATTTATATTCTTCCCCGCTTTTTGTTTTTTTTTTTTATTTTAATTAATTACCAGTTTGAGCATCATTATCACCAGAAGGTCGTAGATTATGTATTTACGAAGTCGACATAAAATAGATATTTCAAACTTTGAAACAAGATGAGATTTATGTTCGCCATATCATCAACCAGTATAACAAGAATTTTATAAGCAGGAAATTTAGATTTATCGTTACATTAATTTGAATCGACGTAGCGAACCCATAGATCAAAGAGACAAGGCCGTCCTATAGGCCTACGTAAATACGTTTACTTAAGTCGCCATAAATAAAGCTTAACGAAGTATTACGTACTCTTATATCTTATTACAAGTTATTTATGGAGATAAAGCAAATTAAACCTTATTAGAATGCTTACTTTTTGGCAAGATAAAATCCGAAAATTTTCCAAATATTGGTATTATATACTAAAAGTAAATTTTATACTTTTAAGTCAAAGTTAACTAAAAATACATAAAAGAACTAGTGGGTTTAAAAAATAAAATAAATGTTAAATCAGTTAAAGCAACCTCTTTAGTTTTATTTCTTAAACATTTTTTTTTCTATTTTCTCGGAATCTAGGAGGAAGTCCATGAATTTGTGAAGTGTAGGCGCGCATTTTGGTGCATCATATTTTGCACTACCGTTTTTTTTTTTCATTTAATATGACTACAGAAGTGTAAAACTGTATTTTATTCGTATACTTATTTATGAGTAATGCCCTCAATTTACTTGTGAGCACATTATATGAGGTAAAATGATCAGTGTTGCTAGTAATATAACTTGAGCAATTTTTCACTAGGCCACCGCGCGGTATCGTATAGTCATTAATTACGCACTACATCTGTTCATAAGGCTACTTGTATTTCGCACCTTGTAACAGCCGTTATTGGTGATATTTTGTTACAATTATGTAACATATATTTATTTACTGAATGATATTGGTCGATGAAGTAAAATCTATATAACCGTTAAAGATAAATTAAAAGAAAACGTAGATTTTAGACATATAGACAATTATGGAACACGAATGACGACACCTTAATTTTATTTGTTTTTTTTTTTTTAGTAAATGCCAATTGGGTTATAAAGTAAGACCTTTTATATTATTGAATGGTTATAATGTTAAGGACATATACTATCTCGACTTCTATCTCAGCCGATGAATACATATATCTGCAAAAACAATGACGATAAAATTTAGAAATAAATTTCAGGAAGTGACATATTTTAAACATAAGGATTCATTAAAAATACACTCATTTGTATATAAATAGGATTCAACCTAAGACAACCAGATCACTAGATCTTCGTTCCTGAACTATAACCGCTTAAAATGTAATGAAATAATCTTCTATTTGTGTTTGTTCTCGAAATATCCAAGCGAGCTTTCACCGCGAGGTTCGTTGGTTTGTCGAGTCTGTTAACGCCTCGGGCAGAGAGATAGCTTTGTACGGATCATGTACAAATTGTGAATGCCTATTAGACCATTATAAAGCCCGATGTACACAGCACACGATATTATTTTACATTATTTCTTCGTTTCTTGTTTCGTAATTCTTTCGTTACTATGTTTATATTATTACCGGATCGGGAGGCCGCCGAGTGTAAGAATAAATTTACTAAAATATCTCTAAACCCTTGCTCAAGACTATCGATGTCGCTAAATAACCCGGTAGGTAATTAGAATAGTTTTTAGTAACATTTCAATTAGCACATTGCTTAAAGTAACCATAAAAGATGTTTTTATTAGATAATTAGATGTTATTTCTGTCAAAATGTATGTTTATATTTTAGGTTCTTTCTGTGTTTTTTCTTATTTTAAAATGTATTCCGTCATCTATTTATTTGTTGTGCAACAAAGTTTAATTACATAAAAACGTGAGTTCTAAACTTATAGTGTGCTATAATTTTTCTGTGTGTCATAGCATGTTGTGTGGGATCAATTTTATGTATGTGAATCAAACGTTGCGTTTAATATACCTTTAATGATTTGGACTAAGAGGCGTTAAATTGCTTTTACAAATAGTGCGTCCATTGTTCATTGTTACTTTTAATCTTGCTCGCCGAAACCTTTTAAATGGAAAAAAACCACTCACTTATACCGACCAAATATATCTTTCCACCTAAACTATTAGAAGACTTATGTTGCTAAAAAACTTAAGTCGTTTATACACTTTTTTATTACCATCGTCTGTTTAAATCACAGCAAATATTGAATCTTTAGATGCGTTCAGTCGATACAATTTTTACAAACGCGTGAATGTGATTCGTAAGATTTTTTTAGCTATATTCACTACAATTTCCCCGTGTTGAAACCGCATACAAACAAACACTTCCACTTTATTATAATAATATTGAAGTATACATTTTGAATGATAATTTGTGTGCTGAAATAATTGTTAATACGTTATAGGATAGTACGATATTACGACATAAAAATGTTAGCTGTGCTTTGCTGCCGGAGCGATGTCGGCACGGGGGTCTAGTCAGAACTACTAGTCAATAATAAAAAATAGTTTTCAGAGCAATAAAGATTGTAAAATACTCTCTTAATAATAGAATAATTACCATACGTTGTCAATATGAATAGACATCAATAGTTGCAGTGACTCAACACATTTCGTCATATTAAATTGTATGTTATTAGCGAAGGTGCCACAAAGTCTCGATGTAATTATAGTTCTGTAATTAAATATGAAAGCATTTAAACTTCTACAAAAAATGGAGTAACAGACCCTATTCTTAATTTGTTTTATTGCCCTTAATTACGCGTTTTTTTTAATGTGCTCTAAGCGAATTCAGCTTTATTTTACAAAAATAGTTCTTGTAATAAAAGTTTTGTAATAAGATTTCTATGTAAAAGAACGTGAAATAAAATTTTCAATTGTATTCAACTTTGTGATTAGATTAGAGTTGTGTTTGACATGTACCGAATAATAAACACCATACTGTATTGGGCCCTTCCGGCGTTCGTCAGCGATTCGCTATTATTGCCCGACTGATAGGAGGGTAATGTTTTTTGCGAATATGTATGTATAAGTGTATTTCTCTAACAGTGGTAGACTCGTGAAATATCAAGACCTCACAGAAGACAAGCGGGAAGTAGACGTTTTAGTTTTTAGTGGTTAGAGTGAGGTGCCGGGGGCCCAATTTAATCCTCTTCCCCTTCCCACCCTTTTCTAACAAGAAAAGGGTGGTATAGGAAAGAGGAGTTGACGGTGAAGGGGATGGATAGAAGAAGGAAAATGTAATTTTTTCTGTCTATCCCCTCCTTTGTGTATTAAAGGCTACGCATCTGTCTATAAGTAGCGTTCACTTAGGTGGTCGCTTGCTTATTTACCACCTACTTGTATAAAAAAAATGTATGTCTGATCATTCATCATATGGCGTCATTCGATTGGGTCATGTCATAGGGGTCGTATCATTCAGTCAGTCGAGATTCTTGTTTTTTTTTAAATTGACTATTGCTTATTCCTATAAGAAAATATTATGCGCCTCAGCCGTCCAGAAAACAACATTCTACTCTATTTAGAATAGTTACTTTCATGACTCAAATATACTGTGAACTAAGTATCTAGACATTTGATAACTATGTATTCATAATCAAGAAGGGACATTCAAGTCATTGATATTCCAAAGCCTATAATATTCGAGCAGAATGGCTAAAGCTGCGGTAACTACACCAATGGATCTGTTACGATAAGATAGTATGGTGTCTAAATAATATAAAGCCTGACAGGTTTATTTCTTCTTTTTAAAAGCTTCGATGTTATTTTTGAATCTTTGAAAAATAATTTAAAAAATTTTATTCAAGTTTCTGATGTTGTCTCTAGAGTTGTCTTTGTAGTTAGTGTGAGGTATTAAAATTGACGACGTCGTAAAAACTTGACTACAAATTTTAAATTTACATTAAATTTGTTTGTATTGTCAATTCTATACAGTAAAAGTAAACAAGATCCAATCATGATTTCCTTTTACCGTAGGGAAATCTAAATAATAAAGAAAGATGTCGTGAAGACATTTGTATGTTTACCATAAAGCTAACGATCCCAGCGCATCGAGAACATGCCAATCTCTGTAAGAGTGATCCGGTTATGTCGTCGTTTGCCTTCACTGGCTCGATGAGTTATCCTAATGTAAATTTATGTAAACGTTCCGGAAGATTGTTTAGATGTACCATATTTTAATATCTTATTTCTATTACTATACAGTTTTACAAATAAAAACAATCATTAATTAAATATGACATAGTTTTAATTAAAAATACATGTAGAGATAAATATCTCGATATTGCTGCGTATTGGAGCAGATTTCATCTTAGGAAAGACATCAACGCTTCGGTCAAACAGCATCTTGTTTATTTAAATACGCATTAAAACTTGTTGATCGTACAAATCTATGTTAAATTGAACATTTATGTTTAACATATATGCAATATTTATAGATTAGAAAAGTTTTAATTTTCCACGTTCCTGGGACACCCGTCTCGCTACTTCCACTTATATGTATACACAAGAGACTGAGAATCAAGATTTAGATCTGAGAATTAGGAGTTAGAATAAAGGAGAATCTATCTTTTTACAGCAAGTACGCGAATTAACGATCGGACGCATTGTTCTTACATCGTTTGCTTCATTTATTCAGTTGCTCTCTTTTCATATTTTTACTTGACACTTAATTTATTATCTGATTAATTTGTTCCTTATATTTTATTGTAAAGGTACTTACGTTTATTTTAAGAATATAAATATTTATAAATAAATAGTTAACTGAAGGTAGTCGGAACAACAGTCGCTATTCAAATTGTTTACAGTGCGCGTGATACGTTATTTTCTTAGCTTCCGTCTTATTAATCTCAATTGGGTCGCTTGAGTTATTCTTTGTGTACTATAAGCATACGTATGTATTTGTAAACTTGACCCTATGACGTAGCCGGAAGGCGATCATTATAAATAATTTTTCCTGGAATTTTCATTTCATTAAATTTTTATATGTTTTGTTTATGTTTATTACAATACAAATGCTAATTGCCTCATTAATCTGGATCGGGTGTGGCGGCGGAGGCTCTGATGGATGTTGATTTATACTCAATTTCACGCCCGACAAACAACTCGTTACCATTATGACTAGAGGATCTTAACTAATGTGCCCACTAACACCTGTAACTATTTTTATTATAAACATTCGTAAATCACGATTGCAATGTACATCTATTTTATGTTGTAATTTTGTTAATGTTTTGGTGGGAAAAATAACCAAAATAGATGAATAAATTGTTTAGTTTTTAGTTTAACTTGCAATGACATGAGGTAGAATTATTCATCCCTGTATTTCGGAATCATGGTCAACTATTAAATTCATAAAAATAGAAGAAAAACAACATGCTATATAAATTTGAAAATAAAATTGTACATGATATTAAGTCTATGTCATAGTTTTTTAAGTTCCATATATGGAGCTTAAAATAACTATGTATATATCGATAATCGCTTTAAACAAACAACATGCTATATAAAGTTGGAAATAAAACT